>JAYMTP010004344.1:0-15104 GCA_036897365.1 Geranium brycei
CTCGTTTAATATTTATTGAATTATATATTTATATTACAATATTTATAAAATACTTATAATAGAATTAGACAAGCCAAATCAAATGGAACCAATCTCAAGGTGTCTCATTTATTATTTAATGAACTATTTATCATTTATTACATTTTTAATAAATATTTGTATTTAAATTTAAGTGAATCAAGCCAATCTCGTCTATTTTATTTCGAGCCCAACTCGAGCTTAGTTGTATAAGCTCGTTTGAGCTTGAGCCAAGCTCGAGCCGAACACTTTTTTTACGAGCTCGAGCCGAATACTTTTTTTCACGAGCCGAGCCTACCAAAATGAGGCTCGGCTCGACTCGTTTACACCCCTACCCACCTTTTATGTAGAAGTGACTAATTTTGCCGCTTGACACAATTAAAGCATCACTTACAGTCTCTTTAACTCGATGATGCAATGACAATATTTGTCCTCAACATTTGGACAAAGAAAGAAGAAATTGGCAGCATGCATGGATATTCACTAACAAATACCTACAAACAATACAAGAGCTGCTATGATATATGTATGCTATGCCCCCAGCATAACATTTTCCCATCATCTATGATTTATATAGCAACTAAATAGGGCTGATACAAGAGTACAAACAAACCCTATCTAGGATCTGTTCCAACTTTTGGATTTTCTCATCACCCAAAAGGATGCATCCTTCCATCCACAGCTCGATCGCTCATGTTACATTACACTCTTTACACGCTTCTGCACTTTCCTTCTTCCTAACACATGAATGAACAATGCCAATCCTTTGTTATTCATAATTTAAGGAGCATGTATAGATCAGAGGATGCAAACTACCTCGTTGGTCCTCATGCGTGTCTTGATGCATCTTCATGCAGTTGAGCTCTCACGTTGGAGTCGTCCTGACACGAGAAAGGAAACCCAACGTCAAAAGTTGATAAAAATACCATTATCCTTGCTTACAATAACATGTATTATCTGCCAAACTCACTCGAATGCTGTAAGTGAAACCATTTGGTGTCCGGAAAAAATCCATCTGTCCCTGAACCCCAAAATATACAATTTGTTATTATTTGAATGGAGTGTGTTCCAATAGAACTATGGACATCGTCATGGACTACCATACCAGCCCATGCATACTTTGCTGAGCATTGTAATACCCATCATGGCTTGGAGCTATTGTGTTCAATTGTCCCTAATACATAAAAAAATTTGTTGTTATTTACCGCAAGAATCTTGTTGATTTCCGCTGCAACAAATCATAGTTATAGAACATACCAGCCCCTGAATGGTCTGCTGATTCCCATAGTAATTATCACGATTTGGTGCCATCAAGTTTAGTTGTACCTATAAGAATACAAATGGAGATAAAACGTATATACATGTTCTATGTAATTCTTGCAACCATGAAAAATCAGGAAATCCTACCATCCCTTGAACATTTTGTTGACCACCGTAGTATCCATCCAGTACTGCTCTAGAATTTATTTTGTCCTGCAAAATTATTCCATGCAAGTTATCTACTTAAATTCAATGAAGTTAAACTAACAGTTTTCCCAAGTTAACAAACCACAAATATAACTATGTCACAGTGCCTTTTTGTATATTACACCACGAAAGTGATCCTTGACTATTTCTACTGAGCTCGTGAAGCAGAAAGATTCAAGTCAGAATGTACTTTCTTCCATGAGACTTGGTAACAACATGATCAAGATAACTTTTTAGGAGAAAGGACAAACCATTTGCTGCAAGCTCTCTTGTGCTCCGACAGCCATAACTTCAGGCTCAGGGATCACCTACAATTTATATGGGAGGTCAAATTTAACAATGCAACTGTTACACATCAAGAGTTTCAAAATTTATCCAGGACCAGGACTGACCTTCCTTTTCTTGGTTGCATTCTTCTTCTTATTTGTTTTGCCCGCAGTTCTATTTTGGTTTTCATCTTCAATGCAGAGCATGCCATGACTGGCTGAGGTGCCAGCTTCATTAAGATTCTTGTTAGAATTGTTCACACTCACACAATTTCTAAACGTTTCTTCAAATGAACGGCAGACAAGATTGTGACTCTCTTGAGACAATGATCCCTCTTCACCCAACTTCATTGCCCTTTGACATAAATCATTGTATCGTTGCACCCTAGACTGAACCTGTTCAGATTCTTCACCCATTATATGCCTGCTCTTTGCATCTTTTGTCCACCGCTTCAAAATATATTGAGAGGGAATGGTAGCAAGGCCACAAATTTGAAGAACAAACAGTTCATGCCTACAAGGATATCCCTTGTATTCATATAATCGGCATAAACAAGAAATTTCAGACCTCATTTCATGACAGAAAACAATGAAGTCCAGATTCTTCTCACAATCATAAACTCTAAAAGTAGTGCCTGACTCATCTTGTCCTTCCCTTTTAGGCTGACAAGCAACTACACCCAAAACCTCAACCTGAAATTTCTTGAATACGGCATGAGTGTATAGCCCTGAAGCATACTTCTCTAAAGGGGACGGACATTTCAATGCAGGTTGTTTATTCCACGTATCAGAATCTGCTCTCGCTTCCTCTTCATACCTATCTTGTAGGATTGATTCATACTGTCTCACAAACTCCAGGACAGTGGTCTTCTTGTGCACATACTTATCAAAGTAGGAGTTTACACTCTCAGATCGCAGGGATGTAGACATCCCAGCCAAAAGAACATCTTTCATGTAGGTTGGAACCCATAGTCTGCGATCTTCATACAACGACTGAAGCCATTCATCATCTTTGAGTTCACACCTGTTTATCATTTCCCACCACCTTTTTTCAAATTCTTCATCTGTCCAAGATCTATGAATGCAATTTTCAAATTCCGCCATGAAATTTTCATGTCGCTTAATTACCGGACCAAGATTATCAGTAATCTTCCCAAGGACATGCCACAAACAAAAGCAATGACGAGCATCCGGAAAAACCTCTGAAATGACTGATTTCATTGCTTTGTCTTGGTCTGTAATTATTACTTTTGGAGCATGTCCACCCATTGCTTTCAGCCATGTCTGCATCAGCCAACAGTATGTCATAGCACTTCCATCTGATACCAAAGCACATCCAAGCAACATGAATTGGTAATGCTGATTTACTCCAATAAACAATGCAAGAGGCATTTTGTGTTTGTTCCTAATATAGGTGGTATCAAAGGACACTACATCACTGAAATTAACATAGTCATGCCTACTTTTTGCATCAACCCACAATAAATTCTTCAGCCGTTGATCTTCACCCAGATCTACTGCATAAAAGAAGTTGGAATTCATAGTCTGCATCTGCGCAAAGAACTCAAGCAACACCTTGGCATCTCCAGCTTCTAGTGCTAAATGCCGACCTTTATCGAATGGGTTTTGGGGATCATTCTTGAGACCAACCACACTTTTATATTCTGCAAATTGTCTAGCCATGGCAGCATACATCTTTCTTGTCTGCTCACTAACAGCCTGGGCTGGTAAAAGCTCGTGGTTATGCTCCTTCACAAAACTATGTATAACCCATTTTCCATCTGACCTTCTCTTTACATGCATGCTTGCTTTGCAATCTGTCTTTGAACATGATCGTCGACCAGTTCCGTTTTCGGGATCTTGTTTTGTTTGCCTAGCACGCGGTCGATTATAGGACTTTTCATAATCTCGCTTGGTCCCATATCTAGAGCAAGCAAATTTTGCATCAATAAATTCTCTTGACGTCTTAGAGCGTCTGCTGTTCTGTATTGCAGTATTGAAGCCCATAGATCGAGCATATTCTTGATAAAAAGAGTATGCTTCCCCGTGTGATTCAAATTCCATACCGGAGAGTGGTTCAAGATTTGTATCTTCTTTAAACAGTGAAATATCTGTTGTGGGAGAATTCATGCCCCCTCCATCTTCAGCATGTATTTCCTCTCCAATACCCACCATATTTCCATTATCTAGAACTCCAGTATGTGGTTTTTCTTCAGCTTCCAAGATATTATGAATTCCATTAGCTTCTTCATCTTCCTTATCATGCTCACCAGAAGGTAACCGGAGGTCTATATCCATAGCGAGGGCTATCAATTTTTGGTATTCCAAAAGATGCTACTCGTCTGGTTACCTGGAAAATGAAAGGAGAGCAGCACAATCAAGAGCTACTGAATGCAAGTAACAATTATGTACATGATGGGAATGACAGGATGAGATACTTAACTTAATAAAGGATGAGATACTTAACTTAATAAAAAGGACAGAAAATAAAATACATGCTTTATTGCTCCCAAATGTCAATCAATTCCAGGATACATATCAAGCACGTGGAAACTGCTGCCATTTGTAGCAAAATTTCATATTCAACAAGATGCAATAAATCAGAAGATATTCAAATAGTATAGACAAAATAACCAAAAAAAAATAAACTCAAATGACATCCAAAGAGGTGTCTTGGTCGAGTAAAAATAATCATAAGACCAATCCCAACCAACTCCAATGTACTCAGCTATAGGTCTGTATTTTCCCATCTAGCAGTGATGACACAGCGCAGTAGTAAAATTGGTGGTATGATGAATGCTTTCAAATAAAAAGTTTTTGCCTGCTATAAATGTTAGTCATTTAAGCAACAGATAAACAGGAAATGAATATTCATTACAATACAATTTGGTTAATGTTTTTGTGTCCAAAAGTATTTGTGTGTACAATTTTTGTCCAGATGCTCTCAGTATTCAGTCTTGGACCTTTGCAGTGGCTGCTTCCCGTTGGTCATACTCTTATTTAATTGACTTCAGGGACTGTTTAGATGAAGTGCCTAGTATACCATAATTAAAAACTGTTCCAACTCAGGAAACTCTTGACCACAAAGGTCAACAATGAGTTCAAACAGCAGGTTGTGCTTTGGTGAAACTGGAACAATTTTGTACTTAGTTAATTATTAGAAGGAAAAGCCTCAACTTCTAATGTGGAGCAACAGTTAAGCAATGGTCATTCAGCCATCCTATTTATAGTGCCTTCATATCAAATTTCAGATTGTCTTTTAATGGATACATTTGTCAATATAAGGAAGAGAGACACTTTATACTAGTCATAATGCACAAACCTGGTTGATTGACTTGAAATGAGCTTAAGACCCACATAAACCATACTTAACATTTACATCTTTGGTATTAAAACTATAGGAATACAAAAACAGTCAACAATGTCATGGATCCTAATACTGAAAGCTTCCTGATCGAAATCAATAATCAGCAAACTACACTTCTTTGAAAGAACAAAAAGAGGGAAGACCAACACTATAAATATCAAATTTCTAGGTAAGAAAGAGAGAAAAGTCCAAGAAAAGGTTTCGTAAATGATAAACTTCTTGTTTATATAGCTTTCAATCGTTAATTACTACACCTGGCCTGGAAAAAATACACGACCAACTTGACTAAAGGGTGGGCCAAAGTGAATGAAGCTCCCACCATTATGGAATCTAGGGATGATCACAAATACATGCAACCTTCCCTTATTATATGACTTGAGCCAGTGACCTCAAGTTCAGACGGCGGCAACCTAACAGTTGTGACGAGGCTCTGACCTCATTATAAGAATTTGATTGCAACATAGAGCATATAAGACCTCGGCACCAGCAAGTTGTTTACAAGACACATAAAGCAAAATCACATTTCCAACACATATGGCTAACAACAATAGAAAAAACTCAGTACTTAATAGCTGGATAAAACAAAACAGATTGACCAAACAAGACATATTAAGATGCTAAACAATTCCAGTGATATTTTTTTAACATCAATACTGCTGGCATGATATGCATTTGATTGTCAAAAGACTTACAACCATGATGACATGTTTCAGACACAAGTATATACAGTTTAAATCTTAGTCACCTCAAACAAGTAAAGAGCACCAATTGTAAGAATCATCTAACAATCAAGTAAAATTGCACACCCGTCTTTAACCCCTTGACATGGGAAGTCAAGTCACAATTAAAAATTTCAGGAAACAAAGATATCATGCTGACAGCAAGACAAAACAGACAAACGCAGCCATAAATGGTCAGAAATATTGGTTAATCAATGTGATCTAAGATGAGCAAACTCAAGATGAACCATTCATCACCCCAACATTGCACACTATATGCATATAAAGGTCAAACATCAAGCTCTAGCAATTAATTAACATGTCCAGATCAACCACTCATGAAGACAAAAATCTGTATGCCATATAAAAGATTTGACCTAAACTTATTTTCTGATTAAGAATTTCCGTTTTTTGTAACTGGTTTTAGTACCAAACTGAATTATGGTATTGGATTCTCAACTGAACAAAGAGGCTAACGGGTAGACACAAAAACGAAGCATTTGTCCCAAAATGTTAAATTTCAAAAAAAAAATGATCACATCTTACAGAATGATACCATCATCATCATCTAACAAGAGCATTAACAGCTAATAGTCTCTGAATTAGTTTATTATTCACATACACACACACATGCAGTCAGATATACGTACAGGGGATCACTTTCCAAACCAAGAAACAAATTAATACAAATTTAACAGTAAAAGAAACTCCAAAGGTTGTGCTGTTTTCTCCAAATAATGGAAATTTTCGTCAGTACCCAGAATCCGAACGAAACAGAGAATTGACAGAAACAGAGACACAGTGTGGGTCTGCAAGGAAGAAGAAGAAAAAATCAGGTACCTGAGAGACAGTACGAGCAGAGCAGTGATGATGATGATGATGGATGAGCCACGCGACGGAGGTGAGCGAGTGGAGCTCTTTTTGCCCCAAATCTTTCGTCTAGGGTTTCAGCTTCGTGTCTGAGTCTCACGCTCTCCTCTTCGTCTTTGACTCTCACTCGCCTCTGTTTCGCACACGTCGCGCGTGGCACTTTTTGTAATTTTCCCAAGCGGAGGGGTTAGGGTTAGGACAATTGTGTTTGTGTGTGAAAAGGCGCGTGACGCGAGGCTGTGTGTGCTAGCTCCAACCAAACCGGTCGCTGACGACGCAAACATTACTATGAAGTCCATTTTTTATGCAAGTTGGAGTGAGTTATATTGAATAGTAATTATTTAATTATAATTACGGTATGATTTAAGGTTAAAACAAATTATAATTGATAGATTTGATTTTTAGTTTGTGATTTCTCAACTCAAACACCAATTAATTAAACAAACATCTCTTTTTTAATTTTATCCATTAATAAGTTTTTAATGTTTTATTGAAAAAATATTTATATTTTATGAAATAATAGTTTTTAAATAGTCTACTAACTAGAAAATTATATTAACAGAATTCAAAACAATCAGAGTAAATATATAATGATAGGGTTTGTACCGCTGATGTTGCGTCTTTGCTAATGTCCCGAGAGGTGTTTTTTTGGTTTGATTTAGGTTTGAGGGATACGAAGGATTTTGATAGAAAGCCCTGATTTGGTCAAATGTCAAACCGACAATTTAATGATGTTACAAATTATTCAAAACTCATCAGTTGTGCTTGCGTTTGCCAACTTAGATGCAATCAATTATATGACCCTTTTGAGTTAATTTAAACATTTTATATTATGATCATGACTATAGATAGGGCATGAATCATTTTATATTGTATAGTTCGTTGTCCATTATTTCTAGTTAGCTCTTTTTGTTAAAACAAAATAAATTGTTTTCCCAACTTTAAATTGGATGAAAAATAAATAATAGAAAATATATTGATATATATTATAATGTGCTTGATTCATTATGTGAGTTTTTAAATATATCATCAACAACTATAAATATATCGGTACCACAACACAATTTTTTTTATCAATGAATATACCATGACACAATACTTCTCAAAGTTACTCAACTTTGATCATATGCCCCAACTGCAGGTGTATTGACATCTAAATTTCAATAAGGTACACAGAAATATTTTTTATAAATTAAGAAGGGATGACATCACTTTTCTTCTTCATCATTTCTTTACCCCCATACACTTACTATGGTTAACCCTAAAACAAAAGAAGCCAACAAATTAAAGCAACTAACGTAGAGAGTTGGAGGAGATTTAGAAAGCTAACAATAAGAAAGAGTAAGGTCGGTGAAAAAATATGTTATCTTCAAGTGTTTTTTATGGAGATTTTCACTTTGTTACAGCTTAATTTACTCGAACTTTTTTTTAATTACATCATATTTTAATTTTATATTTTAACCCTGATCACAATGAGATTCAAAATCCAGACCGTTCCATTGATAAAGTGAAGCTCAAACCATTGCAATGTCCCCTCGAGAACTAATATACTCGGATTTAGTAAAGTGTTAACAATAATAATTAGTATAATTATGTGAAGTTCAAGTGTACTTATATATAATATAGTGACATACTCCCTATTTTTTGGAGACAATCTGATAATTAGACTTCCAGATAAACAAAATTTAGTGTAGTTCAGTAGAAATAAGTTCTTTTTCCCTATATTTAATTGAAATGGAACTATACCGATAATAATTACACAGCAAAGCATCCCCATATAATCATCCATATTTGCAAGAACATCCAACCAAAAAGAAAATATTAAGAACCAAATAAAGAAACATCACTTAGATATGGATCAAATTTTCAAATCAATGCCTATTTAACAAGAACACAACCACAACATTCTTGTTGACTATTCTGAATACGACCATTGTGGAAAAACAAATGCACCACTACACAAGGAAAAAAAGTTCTCGAATTAAATCCACTTGCTATCGTATGTATAGCTTTACAGAAACACCATTATCAAATCAAGTAGTATAATAGGTACAGTCTGCAAAACACCACCTGCCCGCAAGGTGAAACTGATCCTACTTCTTGTCCAACTTCTCTTTCTCCTCATAGTATTCTTCATCGTTGTCATAATAATATTCTTCTTCCTCGTCATCTTCATCATAGTATTCTTCATCGCTGCTGCCATCTTCCAGTAGATAAGAATCTTGTGATTGCTGTCCCCTTAACCGCTCTTGTATTCTATCCCTGATAGCAGTGCCCTGAATAACACATCCAAACCCAGATAGTCACCACCAGAGGATGATTACACACTAAATACAATTATCCTAGCATTAAAAGAGGTCTCCATAAACATGTAAAGATTTATTTGTGAATTAGCTCACCATTTTATGGCACCCTTCCTCAAACATCTCAAGAAAACCAGCAACCAAGCGATCCGCATTTTCCACCCACTCATTGCGAAGCATTGTTACAGTTTGAATCTGTAAGATAAAAGGAAGAACATACACCCGTCAAAATACTATACAGGCAAGAATAACATTTAACATCACAACAATGGTCACTTAGGTCAACGATGAAGAAAACTATAAATAAAAGATAGTAGATATTAGCAACTCACTCTAATTAACGCCAGCATGAATCACAAACAAAACTTGATAAGAAATCCCAATTACCATTCAAGAGTTAGAAGGGGTAAATGATGAACCATCAAATCTTAATAAAAAAAAGGCAATAAAACCTCTTTTTAAATTTAAGGTTTAAATTTTAGGGAAAATAACAGTTTACTACACCTAACTAAACACGTTTATTAGTTTACACACCTCGCTAAGAAAGTCTCTTGAATGGTACACTAACTTATTTTTCGTCCCACATATAATAACACTGTTAGAATTCACCATTGGCATAGTGTAAAAAGTCTAAAATACCCTTAGCTGACATACTTTGAATTTTTTATATTTAACTAAGGATATCATAAACTTTTTACATTAAACTAACGATGATTTCGGTGTTAACATGTGTGGGATGAAAAATAAGTTAGGGTGTTATTCAAGACTTTTTTTTAGATAGGTGTAAACTGAAAAACGTGCTTAGTTAGATGTAGTAAACTGTCATTTACCCTAGATTTTAATACCACCGCCACGACTCAAACCCTAACCACCAGGCCACAAGTTCAAGAACTTCACCACCACTTTTAACATCACAACAATGGTCATTGGACAAAGGTGTAAGAATCAATAAAACCTAAAGAAATCTACATTTCCAAAATTCTATAAATCATATCACCAATGATTTGGACCCAAAAGATGTAGCTAGTAAATGACAATAGTGCTACTTTTCATTAAATTGATCAACTAACTCACAGGCTTGTGTGCATGTCGATCACAAGTCTAAACCACTGCTCAGATGCATTATACTTCCCAAAATATTACAAGCTGAAAATGAAAATTCTTTTATGGAATAGTAAGTGTTGGCATTGGTCTATGACATGAATTATATGTCATTGCATGGTTATGCCAAGATAAGGAAATAACTTCCTCACTGAAGAGGTATGACTTCAAACTCAACTTACCCTTCCTAGATGGATGGATTTAAATAAATTATATGCACGAATACGACATTTATATCATCATTGTGTCTTATATAGCACATCTTCAACTCCTCGCGTCTTAGATTTAATGCTTATCATGTATTTGTGTCTAGTAGTACTCAAGCAACATAATGAAAAACCACAATTTTGTTTGGAAGTAGGGATTAGGTAAAGATAAAGTGTCATGCAATGGAAGTGGTAGGTTGGTAATGTTGCTGCAGGTGAAAATTGTGGTGCCTCGGCAGAAATGAAGAGGTCGATACACTGGTTCGGTTTAGCAATTACAGAAACAAAGAAGCATTGTCTAATGAAAAATGCTATAATTGTACCATTCAACATCTCCAATGTTGGCATCACACAAGGATGCCCAATGGCATTACTTGGGTGGAAAAAGTAACCATCAAGATAACATGGATGGAGATGGTCATGGATCGATGGTGACATGCTCCAATAGTGACATGAAAACCATTTAACCCACCATATGTTGCCAGGTAAATGATCCACAAGGTCAGAAAATGATAGGCATAGTAGCACACATACCGTTTCACCTACTTTTTCCTGTTGTTCTTTCACTTTCTCTTGAAGTTTCATCAGCTTCATGTTCACACGAATTCGCTTTTCCTGTTTAAATCAAAACAAAGCAGAAGAAAATCAGTTAACTAACAGATATACGATATCCTAACAGCTAGCCACCCATAACACGCAGGATAATATCATACCCTCACAAAGCTAACTCCAAGATCTTTTCTTGAGTATCCACGATCCAAATTCCGCATCACATACTGGTTGTAATCTTTAACAATCCTCATTATAATGTCCGATGTAGAAATCCCATCAGTACGTTTTGTTTCTTTGAACTTCCCAGCAGCTTTTACCTGGAATACAAACCTCATCTAAGCATATGTTTAAGAATAAAGAAGCGATAGCTCTATAGAGAAAACAACTGCTCAGACTCACAAATTCGTAGACATCATTTCCAGCACCGCTGGCATCTGCATAACTGTACAAGATTCACAAAGATTTCATTTTTAAAATGAAAAGAGTAAAGAAAAACTTATAATACAAAAGCAACCCAAATGCTAAAATAATTCATCAGAGTAGCAGGATCAAATGGTAAGAAGAAAATAACACAGAATACTACAAGAAAACTAAAGGAACATGACACTATTATTTATTACCACAATGAGTGTACGTTAAGCCAATAGATCCATAAGTTCAATTTCATTCTCCCTAAATAAGCCAGTACCCAAAACACATCGAATGGAAAGCATACTATGCTAGTTCTTCTGCAACATTTTAATATTACAATCTACATCTATAACACTAACACATATCGTTACCACTAGCGATAAATAAAAGGAGTAATACTATCAGGGTCAGTCATTCTTACGGAAGAGAATCATGAGCCACAAAGTCAATATTATGCTTGTCGAGAAATTCTGGTGTGACCACCCATGGTGCATCTGGAATTACTTCATCCACCCATCTGAAAAAATTCATAACCAAAAAAGATTTAAAATCCTCATTTTCTTTTCGACAAAACAACAATTTAAGTACATAGCAAAATAATTTCCAAGAGAACAACAAATAAATGTGCATACCCCTTTGCCATGTTATAAGAAATTAACAACTGAACAAAACAAACCACAAATCAGACCAAACCAAGGAACACATACTTGCAATGCCTAAGTGATTCATAGCGCTCAGCTGCTGTCATGACGGTTTTTCCCTTGAACTTATGTGTGATCTCATCATTGCAGCACCCAACCAGCAAATACGTGTCTGGAAACCTAAAATTATGAGAGAGAAAATAATTAACAATTCAAACTTAAGCCCAGCATAGAAGTAACAGAAAAAATATAAAGAAATAAAATTCAAGAGAACCCAAGATCAAAACCTTGTTCAAGTAAATATATCATACAGATTGATCCGATCTGATTAACATAGTACTGAAAAGGCCATATCAATAACAATAATAATAATGAAACAAAAAGAAACGTCAGGAACAAAAATTGCAGAGACGCAGCAAAAATTTTCCAATCAGAACTCAAACTTAAACAGATCATACCGCTCAACAGAGAAAACCTAGCATTGAAGCAATAGAAAAACCGGAAAAAGGCGAAATTCAAAAGAGCACAAGATCAAAACCTTTTTCAAATGAATATAGCATACAGGTTGATACGATCTGATCAAAACAGTACCGAAGAAGCAATAATAATATGAAAACGAAACACAAGGAACACAAATTTCAGAGATCGAGAAACTCACGATTTCTTGGCTTGTTCGAGGGAGCGAGCGTGGCCAAAGTGGAAGAGATCGTAGATCCCATAGGCGTAGACTCTGACGGGCCGATCCGTCGGCGGCAAATTCGTTTTGAAGCTGGGATTGGCCGTCGTCTCCGGCGCGGCGGAGGGAGACACGGTGGCGGTGTCGGCCATATTTGCTGCGAAATCTATGAAACCGAAATTGAAATTGAAAATCAGGTGTTGACGATTTTGACCGATTCTGTGCTCTTTATTTCATGGCATCGGTCACTCTTCTTCTCTTCTCTGTCTATTTGTGACTTTGGGTTGTTTTTGTGTACGGAAAGGGAAGAGATGTTGAGAGAGATGCTCTATTTCTCTATTTCCTTTTTTCCACTCGAATTCGTCTATCTATGCATTGCCTCCGGATATTCGCTCTTGGTTTCTATTTTTTTTCTCTCTCTTAAAATGTTTTTGTTTTTTAATTTTTTTTTGGAAAATAAATGATACCTACAAACTCATATGTAATGCAAAAAAAAACGAGTCCAGAGCCCCTTTAGGGTTCTGAGAGTCCGCCTCCATGGAATACGTCCCGCATTTGTGGTTGGTGGAAGTTATTGGGCAGTTCGGTGGTCGGAGTTGCGTCACTCTCCCTGGCGATTGGGAACGATTCCATTTGCAATGGTATGGATTGTTTTCAGGGAGAAGGTGGGTTCGATTGTTGGGAGATGCAGGGGCCAAGAGATTTCGTCGATGTCGGTCGCGGTGTCCGGGAGAGGATATTTGGTCGGCGATGGCAATTTTTGGCCTCTATCTTGGTGGAAATTCCTTCCCTTGCAGAGCGTTCTCCTAGGCGTCCAACTTTAGCGAGTATCGCAACGGAGAAAGTTTTGTGGGGGTGGTTTTGAGCGACCCTCTCGAAGGAGACAACTCGGCTTTTGTGTATGTCGATCCAGGGGTTGTTGGTTCATTATTGGGAGGGATCAGTGTTCATTGGCGTCGCTGGACAGATTTATGTAAGCACATCGAGTTAGGGGATCTCGGGTTCCTTCAGCTCCGATTTGACTTTGTGTTGTGTCTTCAGGCTATTTGAGGAGTAGAAATAAAGTGGTCTGGCACAAGACTCTTGTTTTGGTGAGACAAATGTGGGGGTTCGGCTTGTATCTCTGGATCATATAGGGTGTTTTGTTAGGTGCTTTCTGTAAAATGTTCACGGGGTTTCTTCAGCCAACTGAGGTAGAGGTCTTGAGACTTACAGAAGCATTATGGTGTTGCGTGTGGAATGAGTTTCGTGGCAGTTCTTGTAAGGGATTTGCGGGGAGTCTCAACCCGTTTGAGGAAGAGGTCGTGAGTCTGCAACAAGTCCTTTATTGGGCTATTAGATTGGGTAAGGATAGCGTAATAATTGTGTCAGATTATCTAAGTGATATGTAGGTGATTCAGTCATGGTGGTTCCCAAGCAGCAAAGTGGGAGGAGTTTTGCTTGATGGCGCTCCTTTGCTTTATTTATTTTATTTTTGTTCGATCAATTTCAATTATAGGGTTGGTAGCCTCACTCTTTTTTCTTTTATCTGAGAGTCCGATGTGGTGGCTGTGATGCGGTCGCATCACATTTACATTTCGGCTAATATTTCCCGCATTAGTTCGTGATTTTACCCTCAAAATTGTATGATTATTGATCATTTATACACTGTTATGCTTTCACAGGTTTTTGAGCTCACATGTACATAAAACTTGAAAAAGGAGTCAAAGTGTTCTGGGCTAGGTAACGGGCACCCTAACGGCCCGTTACCCTAGCCGTTGTATGGAGACTCGAGTGGAGCAAGAAAAGCTGGTCACTGCCAGCATCGATGGGCCCTTCAACAGCCCGTCAAACCCGCTAGAGAGAAGAGCCGAAGACATTGGCTACGGGTTGGTGTAACGGGCACCTTAACGACCCGTTAACAGCGCGACGACAACTAATATAAAAAGAGTTTTTCGACATTTGGAAGGGAGATCAACCGCCAGAGACAAATAGAAGGACGAACTTAGATGTACCAGAGGCGATTTTGGAGACTTCTAGAGCAGCTTCATCACCGTTGAATGCTAAGCAAGTGCAATGATCAATCAAGCATCAAGCACCAATCAAGACCGAAGCAACTAGACTAGTTTTCATGATCTTCGACCCGGAGGAGTTTGGGGTTTTGGATTTCTATCTCATAACTTTGTGTCTTGAACCGACCTTGAATATTTTTATTTCTAGCACCATGATTATGGGCTAAAATCATGTAATCATGGGTGTTAGGTCGTTACTATGGATTCCTTAGACTTTTGATTTATTGAATGAATTGTTTTACATGCTTGGTATGTTTATGGTGTTTGATTGTTGACTGCTTGTGTTGAAAAGCATTGGTGGTTTAATTTGAGTTGTGATTCCGAGCTCGAAAGGGCCGGTGGACAACCGACTTAGCCATATCCAAGGGGTTTATTTATAAACCCCGATTCCTGATAGTTCGTTTTATCTGAGTGGAATTACCTCGAGGTCGAGAGGTCCGAGAATAATTCCACTCA
>JAYMTP010004345.1:0-15103 GCA_036897365.1 Geranium brycei
TGCCAAGCACTCCACTACAATTTGGCTGATCATCATACCAGCCTTGCATCATTTCTTTTTGAAAGAGAATGCCCATAAAATAGCACTAGATAGATTCAGCAAGAGTTATTTCATATCCGGTACCATTTTTCTATTATATAGGAAATCTCAAGTTAGCTTAATATATAGCACCATTAGAGGATTCATAATAAAGTTTTAATGCTAATGTGAGTCTGTCGAGTGTAGATTAAGACAATGATCGGCACAATGCCTATTAAAGGACTGAAACCATTTGAAAAAGTCATTCTGAATAAATTAAATTTCTCTCAGATTTAAGCCTCAGATGAAATCAAACAGGTATATAAGATTGAAAACACACCTTATCATAGCACCAGCAGATGCAATTTTGCCAAGCATGGCTACACACTCAACCAGGGTCCGTAGGTATTTGACATGGAGTGGATCATCACTTTTTTTCATTGTTTCCTATATCCAGGTATAAAATCCAGAAACTCGGTACCAAAGAAAAGGGGGGAAAATAAAAAGAAAATATGACTGCTTATTTAGAAAAATGTTCATACAACGAATTCATCTGGAGTGGAACAGGAGAGCCACGTCAGAATCTGATGAGATGCAACTTTGACATCCTTTTGGCTATCATCACCACTCATTTGTCCATCTGTTGCAGCTCCATTATGTAGTTCAGACCCACTTCCCTCGACAAGGCCATCAATTGATGATCAGAAAAGAACATTACAAAAGTAAAGAAAGAGTTCAAATTAGTCGCAGTATCTAAACCCCCTCTTCAATATATCTATGCATGCTGATAATTTTCAATTCAGGCTGCTTTAAGTTTGACTGAAAGGTTTGATGTAAAAATGGCATCATTGTTATGATCATATGACCAATGGGGATAGGGATAAGTTTTGTGGAAGCCTTATGAAGAACACCTATTAACTAGCATTTAAGAGCATCTCCAGCGGGGCTCTCTACAATAGCTAAAAAACTATTGTAGGGAGTGAGAATGAAAAATTAGCACTCCAATGGGACTCCCTACATGACTCCCTGCGTAAGGATCTCCCTACATTCTTTTTCTCTCTTCTTACATGTAGGGAGCTCTCCACATTCCTCTTATCATTTTATATTCTCACTTTATCTAACTTTATCACACTCAAACATGTTTATATTTCTTTCATGATTTACAGTATATATATTATGTGTTCAATATTTTTATGTAATATTAAAATTTTACAACGGTAAACACGATGTTGTATGTTTATTTGTTTATTCATCTTATCTTTAATTATTTTCTCACAATTTACCTCATTTTTTATTGTAAAGTTAATTATGTGTAGTATTGTTCTTGAATATTATAGAGAAAGGTAAAATAAAGTGGGCAATGGGCAGATTTGTTATATGAAATATATATTATTATCAAATATTTAATTGAAATATTTAAAATTCTCTTAAAAATTTGTAATTGAAAAAGTAAGAAATTTTATTAAAATAATGAATGTAGCTTGAATGTAGGGAGCATGATTGGAGTAGAAAATGAAAGGGTGGCTCCCTACCCCAATCCAAATGCAAATCACTCCCTACATTAGATTAAATGTAGGGAACACCATTGGAGATGCTCTAATAGGGCATTACTAACTAGTTTGTTCCCTAAGAGCATCTCCAATGTTGCTCTCTACCCTTAAAATAATGTAGGGAGTGATTTGCATTGAAATTAGAGTAGAGGGCCACTTTTTCATGTTCAACTTCAATCATACTCTCTATATTTGAACTATATATATTATTTTATTAATATTTCATACTCTTTAATTACAAAAGGTTATGTATGAGAGAGAGTAAAGTGAGATAAAGCATACTAAAATCAATAAAGTAGTAGGAGAGCGAATGTGGGGAGCTCCCTATTGTAGAGAGTCATGTAAGGAGCCCCATTGGAGTCCATTTTTTCCATTTTCACTCCCTACAATAGCTTTTTAGCTATTGTAGGGAGCAACATTGGAGATGCTCTAAGTACTCTCACATATAGGATTAACCACATTATTGTCTAGCAGAAACACCCACATTTATCCCCAATTGATGGAATGATACTTGTTCCCAAACTTACTTGAAACTAATACTCCAGTTCCAGAGAAGCTCAGTTTGCTTGAAACAGAAAACAGTAACAATATATTCCTATACATAGTAGTTTTGAATTTTAAACCAACTGTACTGGATAATTCCATAGAATGCTTCGAGAAAAAATTGAACATTACCCAGCTGATTTTACCACTTACAGTAACAGTACGAAAGTAAGCAAAATAATATGAGAATGGTACTAGCATAACCATAGATGACAAAAACAGTCCAATCTTACCCTTCAAGAACAGAACCTGGCCCATATGATCCGTCTCCAAGACTGACAGCTCTAGCAGTTGGCACATCATCATCCCTATCATCTATAACTGCGCGTGGACTGCAGAAAATGATGAAATGTGATGAACTTAAGGGCAAGAAACTGGAGAGAACTAGAGAGTAAATAGAAATGCGTATAATATGGAATCAAATATGAGAAATTAAGGAGTTGTTTCCTACACAGGTACTCAATTGTATATACAAATATGTACTAGGAATACAAGAACGCATCACTCTTCGAAATTCCTCCTTATTTACATCACATGGTATAAGAGCCTCCATAGGTTTTGTTTGGGTTGTGGTTCTATCCTATAGAGCTAAACAGTTTTTTTATGCCCAATCATGCATTCCTTCTCTTTTTTTATTTCTGCTACGTTTTACTCTAGATACCCCATGCAAATCCACATTTGAGCTCACCTTCTCGTCACCAACCTTTTATCTATTTATACTGGCAGGTACCTGCAACAGTCACCATCCAGCAAATGCATGAGCTGCATGCACCATCTGACATCTTCTTCATTCAAGAGACAAAAATTGAGCTAATCACCCCACAGCTATTCCAATACTGTGGCTTCTCTCAGGACTGGGATTTTATGTTCACTCCTTCCATTGGCAGCTTAGGAGGGACACTGTAAGCCTGGAATAAGCGACCTTTACTTTATCTTCTACTTCCGTTGCAGGAAACACAATAAACTTTGACAGGCACTCTTATTGCTTCCAATCTGGATTGCTCCCTTTCCACTGCTCCAATCCATCAACTCTGCAGCAAATTCTCTCAACTTGGAGTACTTGTCCTTTGTCCCGCGATCCAGCTCTCCTGCTACCTTAATTCATCTTGTTGACTTACTTATGGCTTTATTTTTTTGGGCTAGCTTTATCTCTTTTCTTTTGGGCTAGTTTATTGTTTTGCTTTTTGCTTTCCCTTTTGGGTTTCAATTATTCAATAAACTTTTCCTTTTGCTGATAAAAAATACAAGTTTGGATCTATTCCAGCAGCTATGGGAACTTCCGACCAGTCTCTTTCATCACCACCGCCTGCATCAGACTTAGAGGCTGCCGATTGTCCAGGAAGCACAAGCCCATCACCAAATAACTGTAAACCTTGCCACGTGCAGGTTCATCGCACCGTCGCCGGTTTTCTTATGACATGCATAGTTCTGATGATGTCGTGGATCAGAACATATTGATCATAATTCTTTAGGCTGGTCTAAAACTATTTGTCTTTATTTGCATAGTATTTCTAAGGATGATCATCTTACCACTATACCACCCAAAGATGGCACTCACAAGCAATGGTTGAAAGATGATGCAAGCTCTACTGACCATCATCTGTTTCCCCCCTATATATCCAGTCATATATCTATACTTTATCCGATGCAAAACTTTATACTTCAGCAAGTCTAAATATCTAAAGCCCTAGTTAACTGAACACTCAGACGACCAGACTTCTAATTATCCTGTAAGGTCCCCACCATTTTAAGGGGGTTTTCAAATTATGGTTGGATATGAAAATAATGATTTTGTAACAATACTGATTTCAGTTATTATTAAAAAAATGTGTGCGTATGTAATACTCTAATTTTATTCAACTGTTTGTAGTGTTTAATTAACCTAGGACAACCATTCTTAGGCTAGAAATAAAATGGCTGCAATCGTAATTAATTATCAGAGATAAAACGATCATGAAAATAAACATTTCGATTAAATAAATGATACCAAAATATTTTGTGCAAATTACATTTCAAATTAGGTTACATGCATAAGTGAGAAAATACAACTCATTTTTAATAGGTCTCATGAGATTTGGTTTTATTTAATAAGTTGATGATAATTATGTTGAAGGTATTTTGGTGAAATGTGTGTGACCTAGGAAATAGTCACACAACATTGGAACCAGTTTTTAGGCTTCGTACCTACCAAGCTTTCAGGAATTGTTATTAATTTTTATTCTACATATCGAACATAATGAAAAACAAATACCTGAATTCACCCTTGTTATAGAGGTGTTCCTGTAATTCCTCCAAAATACTAAAAAAAATAGCTCCCCGCAATTTGTTAAGCTCAGATCGCACCTCTTGAAGTGCACCAACCTGAAATAAACTAAGTAGAATTATTTTTTGTGCACGTTACATCTAAAGATGTCTTCTACACATGGGCCATAGCAGGGCTGGGCTTCTGCATATGAGCCGGATATCACAGAGGGTGGAGGCACAATGAGGCCAGCCCACAAGCATAGGCCCGAATCAGCCAACTCCGATACCATGTAAATTTTATTAAAACAGACTAAATATATCGAGTCGGGATCCACAACTAAAAGGCCGACCTTATTAGTTGGGTGTGGCCCTAGCCTTTATATTCAATGTTTTCTCTTCATATTCTTTCAACGTGGGTCTGCACTTCAACACTTAGCAACTTGTGGAAAAAAATGCAGATTGAAACATTTACAGCCTTGAAATGTAGGATATAAAGGTAAACTAAGTGGGATAAAGTATAAACAAAATTCTAATTAAATATACAAATACTCCTATGTGACAACAGCGCAGTACCATAAGAAGCCTAGCGACCTACCAATTGAAGGCCCTCTCGCTCAAGCATCAAGGATGATTGACCAAGCAACTGAACTGCAGCATAAAACTGTTTTTCAGAAATGAGCTTTTTTATTCGTGCTGGAACCTGAATCATGTAATGAACAGACAAGATGAAAGATCTTCAAAGTTTCACTTTGGTTGACTTGTTGACAGAATTTTAGTCAGAACAGTAGCAACACTATCTCCTTATGGTTGAGTGATAGGTGTCCATAAATGCAACCGTGCACATAGGCCTCATTCAATAGATAACAAGAACAGGGCCCGTGCCATGGCATTTGAACAGGGAAGGTATCTTTATTTTTTGAATTTAAGACAAAATTTTGGTATAAAAGCAGGAATATAAATAGACAAACCTTGGCTACACCCTCAATTTGATCTAACAGAGAAATAATGTGACGCAGTGTGACTGACCGATACCACAATTGATGCAATTGCTTATTGCGAGCACTAAGGCGTTTCTTTGCCTCAGCCAAATCAATCTTCAAGACAGAGATATTGTCACCGGATTCACTGAACAAATGCAAGATCTGAAGGTAAATAGAGAAGGATAAATTCAAATTCATGAAACCAAATTTTATTCTTTATTTCGTTTTACAGAAACAGTGAACAACATATAAAACCTAGTTTGTAACAGTAACTTTCACAAATATAGTACTTACCATTTAGAAAATACTAATTTACTAAGCATGAGAAATTTTGAAGAAAATCAGTATACCACAATCAGCATAAGTTACTAAGCAAGATTCATTAAACCTCCATTGCAATCTCTTATACATCATACACCATGAAAATTTTGTTTTCTGTTAATAGCAATATAATTTAAGAAAATGGCAATAGTCTCCATATGGAAAGTAATCACAAACAGGAATCCTTGAACTCTGTCTATCTACGAGTAGAAAGACTGAAATAAGATTTAACTGAAATCATTCTCCTCAAAAATCAAGCAAGAGCTTTCTTTCAACAAATAATATAACCGATTGAGAAAAAAGAAAAGGATGGAACAAAAATACCTTAGGCAAAATAACTTTTATTTATCCAAAATATTGACCACAGTAATCATTTTTTTTCATCATCTACGGGTAATGAACTTTTCTGGATAAGCCTGACATGTATCATCAACAGATCAGGACTCACTTACACAGTCTAGGTAAAGTTTAAGCATCCTGAACTGAACGCAAACATAATAAAGTACAAATGCAAAATCAACACGGTAGAGTGGTTCATGGATCCCCATATATAAGTAAAATAAGAATCCTAATATGAATAATATTGTATAGTTCAGATAAAAATAACAAGAATTTACACTGCCCCAAAAGTGCTTGAGGACATGCGCTTTATAAACAACATTCTAAGGTAGAAATCCCTTTGTTTGTTACAGCCATTAACTTGCATTTCAATATATATGAGATAGATGATGTAGAAATTCAACAACAATAATAAATCACAGTAAGAAGATATTTTGAACGGCAATATCATGTGTAAATGCTGCATATTCTTACATCTCCATGTATATTAGAAAACAATAAATTGATTAAGTTAGGAATATATCCATATTCATTTTCATTGTTTTGAAATAGCTGAGTATAACTGCACATATAAATCAAACTAGGAAGCAATATGTTAAGAAACCTGGGAGTAATTTTGAATTGCTTTGTTGAAACCATTGTGATAAAGCTGTACTATTTCATCCACCGCCTCCTCAACTACATCACTTTGCTCTCTCAAAAATTGGACTTCGCGCTCACGATCTCTTGCGGCCAAGATATGGATAACATGAGGTAACGAATCAAATCGTGTTGTAACCCAACACTCATCTACTTTGGAAAGTTCTTCCCTTAGATACTGCATGCACCATACGAGCCAAGAAAAATTAAGACAATTATTATAAAAAGAAAATGTGAGTGCATAAAACATAGCTTCCAATAACACTTTGTCTTGCCACAAGTATTTGGAATTAATAATTCCTCAAAAGTATCTCAAATAGAATAAATTTAGGTTACTTGCAATAACTTTGATCATGATACTGTAATTTCATATGAAGACCCCTAGTTATGCATAACATGGTGACCTGTCTATCCTAAAAGCTAAGAGAATTCCCATAATATAAGTATATTATGACATGCTGTAAATGTTATCAGTTAATAAGTATTGAAGTATACTTTTTTTGTAGACCACGGGATCAGATATATTCCTCAATGAGAATTCAGTTTTAATTTCCAAGGTTATCCAGCCATCTTTAAACCTAGGCGTGTGCCTTTTTTAAGGCTTCATATGAGACAACCTGTCCTTTTAATATTCATATGAAACCTTGAAATCAAAACCTACAAGTTGCATTTATGAATTCATGATGATGCTACCATGTGTTACAATTGCTCTTTTGCATGCAAACATTAATAATGTACATCCCAATAAATATAAGAAAAAGAGAGCTAAATATGAAGGCAAGGGTCACACCTAACTAATAAGGTTGGCCTTTATTTGTGGAGACCAACTTGATATATGTAGCCTACTATATATTTTTACATGGTATGGTCTCGTTATGCGATTCTTATGACCTAGAGTGCAAAACATATCATTGGTTTCTCGGTGTACACCTTCTGCCCAAGTGAGCAGATTGAGATTTTTGGTTGACTATGACCCACGTGTAGAAGTTCATTCCTATACGTGAGGGGAGTGTTGAAATGTACATCCCACTTTGAATAAATATATGGAAATAGAGGTAAATATAAAGGGAAGGGTCCCACCCAACTAACAAAATTGACCTTTTAGTTGTGGAGCCCGGCTCGGTATATGTACCACACTTTAAAATTCTGCAATGGTATTAAAGATACACGCATATATACACTCGTCATTTGCTTGTCTAGATTTTAATGGAGTCATTCGACACTTAGTCCCACTGTTATAACACGAATATCATGACCATATACAGAAAGCAAAAGTTTTTTCTTCTATCACTTCTTGATTCTCTTATTTACATCCAAAAAATTAAATCATCGGTATGATTTAACAAGATATCCTACCTTCTATTACTATGTATCCATCATGTTCTATTAAAGTATAGTCACTGTTGGTGTGTTTCTCACTATATTAATGTGGCAACTGCAGTTGAAGAGTGATGGGTGCTTCAAGGTGCAACTGAAGCAATCAATTGAAATAGCATTGCTACATCTCAAAATTTAAGAGACAGACGACCACCTAAGAGATTACAGCCAACAGTTGCAATAACTGAAGTGAGTTAAAACTTACTTCTTTCTCGGGAGGAACGGGCAATTTATCAAATAATCCCATCTTGAGTCTTTCACCTCACTAGATGTCGTTGTAGAACTAGAACTGCAAAAAAGTAGCCAATCTCAGCAATGCACTAATCACATCTGCAACAAAAATAACTCGAAACAGAATGCATAAAGATATGTCGCAGAAGATGCGTTGATCCTTTGAAGTGTAACTGTAAAAGGATTGCTTGATATTCACTACTAATAAAAACTAAACAGCAAAATAGATCCCAAAACCAAATATTCAGAAAAATAACAGAAGGGTACATAAAACTTGATCTCATTGGTAGTGCTTAGAGGATGTCAATTTTAACAAAAACAACAACAAAATGCATACCAGAAACCACTAAACTCCATATACTTTCTATCAGTTGAAGGTACCTAACAAACTTATAAAATCATGAAGTGATTGGATTTTGGCATATAACACTCTCATATTTATATTACTCGAAAAGAAGAAAAGCCCACATGTTATATGATCACATTAACTCAATTGCTTCATTTCTAGAAACCCAGAGAGCTATTTCACACAAAAAACATAACTTCTAATCTTCTTTCATTTTTCATCTACCAACTCCAAAACCAGATAGAGGCAAACAAACATTGTCTATGTATCCAACATGCACACCACCGAATTTTAAAAGGCACGGTTACTGTAAACCAACCGATAAAGAAAAGGCGATTGTGAACATAAATGTTGAAATCAAGTCGATCAAAGACGAACCAAATGCAGGCAGGCAATGGGTACCTGGGAATGGGAGGTACGAAGCGAGGAGTGGCATTGCGATCCGAAGAGGGCGATCGCGAGAATGGGAATGGATCGGCGATGAAGGAGCGTCCGTAGGCGTAGGAGAAGAAGAAGATCGGCCATAATGTTAGTTTTACTATTTAATTAAAATGGTTTGCCTAAAATTCTATAAATTATTTCTTATTTTCTCATAAATTCACATTGATGAATTTTACTTAATTATATTTTTACTTAATATAATTAAGTCAAGACATAATTATAGTTTATTTCAGTTTATTTTATTTTGGACCAATATTAATAATTATTACTCTTCCTTTCAAAATTATGTACTTAAGCAAACCAAATTTTGTCTAATTTTGCTAACCTCGACCCTAGTAAAAATCAAACTCGAATACGATTCGCCTCAAAAAATTGTTTTGACTCAGATTTATATAAATTTAAACTCAAATTTGTCTTGAAAAAAATATTCAAACTCGAATTTTCCAATTTTCACTATGAATTTTAATTAAAAGTTACAAATTATCTACAAATATATCAAGTAAATTAAATTTTAAGTTAGACGGTTCATGAGTATCAAATGTTGAAAAGTTAGGCTCAAGTTCGACTCATTTATTAAACGAGGCCAATATTTAGCTCGATTTCGGCGTGTGTTAGATTTTAATGATTGTTGTTCAAATATGTAAATAAAGGTGGTCAAAAATCTAGCTAAAATTTCGATTCATTTAAAAAGGAATGTTCCCCCCCCCCCCCCCCCCCCCCCAACACAAGACATTCACCCCTTTTTTTCATGTTTTTCTTAAATAATTAAAAAAAAGGTGGCAAAAAATTTAGCAAAATTTCGGTTTATTTTAAAAAGAAAGTTCCCCCCCCCCCCCACCCCCCAAATAAATTATGGATCTCCCTGTATTTGTAAAGTTTTTCCAAAAGTCGTGTGTAAGTAAGTAATTAAGTATTGATGTAATGTGTGTACGTAAACATTCGAAAAAGTCATTAACAGTAGTAATTATACATCATCTATTGAATAATTAGTTAGCAAGTTAGATACACTTGTTATATATACAAGAGAAATCAAATACAAACTAGTACAAACGTCCAAATTCGTTGTGAGTCGCTCATCTTGTGAGATTCTAACAGTGCGCGACACGTGGCAAAGCGTGCATCTGTTCATAAATTGACTCCGACTTTTGCTTAAATTCTTATGATCTCGTCCATGACGAGTACAGAGTATTAGGGTTGGTACAAAAGTAAGGGCAAAGCCAACAGTTGTTATAGGCCTACTACCAAAGTGAGTGATTTTGAATGCATGTTTAGTCCCCTTTAATATAATAAAAATATAATTGGATAAATTCTTTGCTTTTCATTCAAGACATTTTTGAATTTCATCCCCTATCATCAATTTATGCGACTCTTCGCTCTTCGCAATTACTTTTATTTTGAGTTTATCTTTATTCTTACAATTTTGTGTTGCATTGGAAAAATTGAAAGACTTCTCAACATCTTTAATTGTCTGCTTGATTCTCGATTGAAGAAGTATTGATTCTGTATAAATATTGAAAGTTTGAACTTCCATTTTTCAAATGTCTCTTCTTGTCTCTCTATCGCTATCTCTCGTGTTTCTTTTCTCCTTCTGCGTCACGGCCATGACAAATAGTTGGAGACGAAATTTGTGCTATTCGGTATGTGGATTGGAGAAAAAACCTATCCAAATTTATTTTCCATCCCTCATAAAATAAATGTCTTCTCTCATGTTAATATCTTATTGTGATTTGCTCATTGGGGATGTGAATCCCTTTTGTTTTTTTAACTGGTTGAAGGCGAAAGACCTTAACATTATATATTATGTACAATGTCCATTGTTAAACTTGTTATATTTCATATTACACTCCTTATATTTGTAACTGTTTACTTACATGATAATTCATTTTTAAAATGATTTTGGATTAGAGCCATTGTTGAAATATTTATGGGGGGTAATCATATGATTTAATTTTAAACAAAAATCTCATTTGATTTTTTTTGCTTTAGGTCTCGAGAATTATTGAGCCGATCTTGCAACGAATTCTCGTTCCTCGACCTCTATCTGAAATATTGATAAAATATACTCAAAATATTACTTATTATTACATATGTATTTTAGATATATTAGGTAGAACTTATGCCATTGATATAGTATTTTTTCTCGTCCCGCCCTGAACATGAATGTGGTTTCCATTCAACCTTGATCTGATCAAATCAGAGCAAAGTATTTTGTAATCCCTGGGTGACGAAATAGAAAACAATTCATTGCGTTCTTCCTCTCCGTAATGATAACAAGCTAAGAATCCCAACCTGGATTGAACCACACAATATCGAATTTGTTAATGTAATTTAATTAATTTCATTTCCATAAGAAAAGAACCCCTAAGGAATTCATATCCCTAAGAATAATAGTATGTCTCAAGCACGTAAAAGGTCACGTGCAATGAATGAGATTTAACTATACACAACGAAGATTTAGGCACCGAACATGAGGTTTAGGAATTGAATGATGGTTGTATCACTTAATCTGTGGTGAGCTTTGTTTGATTTCAATGAAAAAGATTTTATGAAGTCCGTCCTCAAGGGGGGCATTTCAACAGTTCAACTTCACACTCATAGTAACGAGATCGTAAATGCAAACCTTGTTGGGAGGGAGAGGAGGTTTTATGTCCAAGGCCAATGATATAATTCAAAAAAAAAACTTAGGAAGTACTATTTTAGTTTATTTTTAACACATAAAACATTTGATTAGGGATGTTGTTGATGACAAATGGTAGATGATTAAATGGTAGTTCATTAATTGTCATTTTATAATATTATAATCTTAGCTCCACAAGCTAACATTTACAGGTTTCACTTCTCTTGAGCTTCTTTCCATTGACCTTACATATGTCATTTTTCTTGCACCAACCACTGGCATGAAAATTGTAGCCATTATGTCCCTGTAGTTAAAAAGTAAAAGTAACAAGCTCATATCACTTGATGCTGCGAGGAGATTAATAATCAGTAGTGCAAGAACATAGAAACTGAACACTTATACAGAAACTTTTGATCCTCTAAACCATGAAGTTAGGAAATGCAGAACCTAGTTAACTCAACACTCAGACAACCAAACTTCTAATTATCCATCCAGTAAGGTTCCCACCAGTTTTAAGGGGATTTTTAAATTATGGTTGAATATGAAAATAATGATTTTGCAACAATACTGATTTAAGATACTATCAAACAAATGTGTGCATATGAATATCTCTGAGCTTCATGACCTAGCAGTGTTTATAAGAAACAGCATTATTTAGTATTTACGGGGTAAAAAGTTTCATCGGTATCTGAGTTTCTCAACCTAATTGTCTGCGTCATTTGCTTCTCCTCCGTGGTTGTCCAGTTTCGCTGTCCCTTCCAACCATTTTTCCAGTTTGGCCTCTTTATCAGCCTTAAAGTCGTCAAAGTTCTCTTCCACTTTCAATATACTACAACTCGGTACGCTTTGAACCTCGTCGTATTGTTGTTGCTCATCAGCAGCTTGACTTGACAGAGGCAGCTCTTCAGCTTCAGCTTCTGTATCTGCAAAGGTTGAACTAGTGCTACCTGCTTCAGTCGACAGTGAAGGATTATGATATGATTTTGGTTTATCTCCTTTCATTTCCACCAATTCTTTGGAATCAAGTTGTACCCACTTGAGATTGCTTGCCTTTTGTTTTGCTGATTTAACGACAGCCGAAAAATAACCTCCCTTTTCTGCATCCTCCTCTTGGGAGTATACAGCACTACGACCCCAATTAGCCGGTCCCCAAGAGCTAGCCCTTCCCATCTGGAAACCTGAAATTGGGTTCTGGATCAATCCTCTTTTTGGTTGTTTTGCTGACATGAGCACCAGAGATTTTTTAATGTCTTTAATCATCTCGTCAGCAATGGGAGACCCACATTCTTTCATTGACCTGACCATAGTGATTGAATCCTCCGTATCTTCGGTGTGCAAAGCTGTTTCACGGGACTTGTCGACGATATTGGTATTGAGGCTAACAAGATTGGGCACTGCATTCTGACAGTGCTGCTGAATGTAGAAGAGTCCAACTGAGGGTTCATTTGCAACAT
The DNA here is from genome assembly GCA_036897365.1 of Geranium brycei. NCBI lineage: Eukaryota > Viridiplantae > Streptophyta > Magnoliopsida > Geraniales > Geraniaceae > Geranium > Geranium brycei. The sequence continues at coordinate 13,101 of JAYMTP010004345.1, forward strand.
ACTTAATCATCTCTGCCAAACATTCAGTTATCTCCACAAAGCCATCAACAGTGGAGAAACCAAGCATCTTGTTAAAGGCAATTCATTACTGGTTTCATGAAAAAAAGAAGATAAAAGGATAAGAAAAGGCATTTCAAGATCAAAGTTCAATCATATTACATTCCAAAGAACAACTAGTTTTATGCATCTTTAACTAATTGGTTGCAAGTAGGCATTGCCATATCATGTATACATATGACATCATAAACATCGGATACAACAAATTACCATAACTCAACCTTCTTTCAATTTAAATCTAGCTTCGTCACCTAATATTAGCTAGTATAAGTTTGTGCATACTACAGGCTGAGATTACAGGAATAGCTGGAGTCCAGAAATTCCATGTCTCTTGGGTTCTGATTTTCTTGATTTTACACGTGCAAGTAATGAAACCTATTAATCAAGCACTCCATCACAGACATTTGACAATCATTTACCTATGCAAAAACAGAATCACCACCCAAATATATCCCCCCAATACATAAGATTTGCACTAATTGAAACTTCTTTAAAATCTCTTAAGAATTTCAATTAGGCCCGCGCGCAACCTGTGACCAACCGGTAACTACTGCTTACATTTAGCCATCACGGAGCTTGAACTAAACTAGACCAATGATGTCATATATACTTTGTCTTCTTACATTAGCAAATCAAGGTTTCCAATAAGCGCTTCTAATAATAAATATAGCACAGTGAAGCCAAACCAAGCCATCAAATTCAACACAGTCAACCTAACCTTAATTTTTCAGAACTCATTTGACAGAAATGCGGAAACACAAGGATTCAATCATCATAACAACTACTTTACCACATAATCAGAGAAAAGGCTTAGCTCGTTCCTGAATTTATTTTCAAAAACCCATCACCAGATTGTCGATTTTAAAGCAAACCCCACATTTGCCCAATAAATAAATAAATAACAGAACCCAACAGTTTCTCCAGCTCGAATCAAAACTAAACCCACAACACAAAGATGGAAAAACTAGTAGTTCAAATCAACACCCACCTCCACAAATCACGATACAACAAAACCCAATCCTAAAAATTTCAAATTTATCCCAACTACTTCATCAAGCATAGAAAATCAGAGAATCCAAAATAAATCACTTACAGGAAACCCTAGAAGAAGACAAGAGCAGCTCGCAGAGCAACGAAGAAGCTATTCCACAATCAGTACCTTACTCATCTTCATCTTCAAGCAATCTTCATTACAGCACACTCAAAAAGTATCTCAACGAACTGAACATAGAGACAAAGCGATTTGCTGGAACGAAAGTTCCATCCTGGTGCTTGTTTGTTTCCACTACCAAGAGACAAAACGCACCGTCTCGTACCAAGCCCAATGGGCTTCGAACAGGCCCAGCTCTCGGCCCAATAATCCTCCCCATCGTCTTCTTCCTCCTCCCCCAGTCTCGCATCTCAGTTCCATTAGAAACCCTAAAAATGGTGAAGCCGAAGCGAAAGGCCCAGAGCGACAGCGACGAGGACGAGACTCTGTACTACAGGTACTCCACGGCGGGTCCGCCGTCGGATTCGTCGACCACCGCCGCGAAATCGGGCGGCTCCGGTGGCCTCGCTCCATCGAAGTCGACGATCTACGTCTCTAACCTCGATTTTACGCTCACGAACTCGGACCTCCACACGCTCTTCTCCACCTTCGGAAGGATCGCGCGCGTGACCGTGCTCAAGGACCGCGCCACGCGCCGGAGCCGCGGCGTCGCGTTCGTGCAGTTCGTGTCCCGGGACGACGCGCAGAGGGCGGCGCGTGAGATGCAGGGGAAGATCCTCAACGGGCGGACCCTGAAGGCCTCGATCGCCTCCGACAACGGCCGAGCGTCGGAGTTCATAAAGAAGAGGGTTTACAGGGACAAGAGCAAGTGCTACGAGTGCGGCGAGGATGGCCATTTGTCCTACGAGTGCCCTAAGAACCAATTGGGGCCGAGGGACCGCCCCGGGCCAAAGGG
>JAYMTP010004346.1:0-15101 GCA_036897365.1 Geranium brycei
TCGAGGCCTGGCGCGAGCGGGGCGGGTCCGACGGGCTCGGGTACCGGTTCGAGCTCATACCGGACACCAACGGACCCGGCATTGTCCTCGCCGAGTCAACAATCCGGTCAAATAAAGGCGGGAAGTTCGTGATAGAGCTCGGATCGAAGGCCACGTCACCGGGTAACAGCCCGAGGACCAGCGGCGATTTCGGGTACGGCCTGTGGCCGTACAGTGCGTACAGAGGGTTCGTGATGTCGGCGAGGGTCGAGGGAGAGGGAAAATGCAGCAAGCCGACGGTGGAGGTGAGCGTGCAGCACGTGACCTGCACGGAGGACGCGGCGGCGTTCGTCGCCCTCGCCGCCGCCGTCGACCTCAGCGTCGACGCCTGCCGCCTCTTCTCGCACAAGCTCAGGAAGGAGCTGTGCCAGCACCAGGACTCATTCTCCTGATACGCCGTCGTTTTGGGTAGAACGATAACGGCGTGACCGTGACCGTGACTGACCTCGTGAGGGAGAATTTACCGTTACGACTAACAGACAAACCCGCAAAAACGTGTACAGTACGTGGAAGACAGGCGCGCCTTTGTTTTTACGTGTGTGGCTTGTGATTTGGGCTTTTTTGTAATTTCCTTTATTTCTGGAGGGCATGAAAAAGTATTTTGTTATTTTATTTTATTTTTGTAATCGTTTTTGTAGCAGCTGACTTTGGGATTATTGTCAAAATGACTCGTTGGCAGATTTTAATTATCGGATTTAATTTTGCTTGGTTGGTCTATGATGGATTATTTTAATTTTAATTGAAGTGAAGTGAACAGAAAGATAGGGTTTGTGGAGAGGACTTAGGGGTGCTGTGCGTGCACGTTAGGGCTATTGATATTTAAGGCTTGCTATTTTTATATTCGAATAAAATTGATTGTTCACTTGGTTGTGGATGCGCTTTTGGATTATTTTAATTTTGGATTAGTTTTGTTGCTTGATTTTTGAGGTTATATTTTGAAGGAGATAATATTTGTGTACATGATATATGTAGTTTTTTTTTGTTTTTTTATATTTAAGTAATTGGTAGTGATGTGAAGGAGTCATTGAAAGTTGAAGCCAAAGTGGTAATTAATAATTAGAATATATGCATGCCTATTGGGTTAATGGCAACTTTTTGCCTTTTTGGTGAGAAAAAGGAAAAAAGATGAGGGTTTTGTTGATCAATAATGCAATCACAACTCACAAATCACACCTATTCTTTATTTAATTATTTTAAATTAAAACAAAGAGTGGGTACACCTATACAAGAGGTTGGTGTGGCTAGGATTCTGAGTCTGAGATGGTCCATTTTGGATTTTTAGGCAGAAATCAGCAGCAAAGCATATGAATATAGGCGGTGGCTCTGCCTGTAATTTTCCGAAAAAAGGAAGGGTACTTTCGTCATGTCATGGTTGGTGTGCAGTGCCTGCAGCTAGCTATCGTTTACAGTTGAACAACAACCAGACACAACACAACCAACAAGTAGCAGCTGAGCAGAGCAGAGCTATGAGTGTAACCAATTTAGAATTAGCAACAGTTGATTTAGTGATTTTTATTTACTTATTTTGTCAGATAATTTTTTTTATCCATGATAAAATAATATTACATTAAAGAAATAGCAATGATATCATCATTTACTTGGTTGGATCGAGGGTCCATTGAATTGAAGAATTTTTGTTATCTATAAATAAATTGGTGGTGTAGGAGGTGAGTTGGAGTACATTATATTCAATTCGTAAACAAGATTGGATATTATGTTGGATCAAGATATATCTTCTATCTTTATTGTGTTTATTTTTAATATGAATTATGTCGACCAAAAACGTATCGATGAAGCCACAATATAGTTTTGTGTTTAACCTCAACTATGTATGCTCACATCACATGCACTTAAATGAATCATAACGTTTAGTAGATTATTTATTTTGTGGCCAACAATGTGGCTCCAACAGATAGATCCAAAACTAGGGTTTTAGACCCTACCTAAGAGCTTATATAATCTTTCAACATCCATATTTTAGATGAGGAATTTTATAAAAAAATATGGCTACAACATTATTATTATTTCATTTTCTATGTAACCCGAGTGGATAGGCTGCATGTGCATGACCTCAATGTCATGGGTTCGAATCTATGAAAATGCGACTTTTATAAATGGAATTATATTAGGAAATAGACATTCAAAGGTAGAGGGTTGTGGATATATATACTTAATTGAAATGTTGAAGGGAAGTGGTTGATTTCATGTGGCCTCAAAGACCACAACATTCAAACCAAATATTGACATTCAAATCTTATGTTAATTACTAGTAGATAAGAACATTATTGGTTTTGTTAGATTTTTTATTGGGAGCAACAATCATGTACAAATTAGAAAAAGTGTCCAAACTGTTTGAACAGCTGTAACTTTTGCGCTGAGTGTGGACTGTTTGGGGTTAGGTGGAACTTTTGCGGTGAGGATGAAATGTTTGAGACCCGGAAAAAGACCGCGTGTCAACTTCCTCGCCACGTGTTGCACGCTGAGACATTGCGCACGCAGATTTACACTGATATAACGTCTGAGATTGGTTTGGACCGTTTGTATTGGAGTGTATCCCTTTTATTGGTGTGCTTGTTGGATGAGTCTCGGGCCTCTATCTTTGACTGAAAAATTTATTATCCTAAAACAATGTGGTGCGATAAAACTCGAACTTATTTGATTAGTCATTAATTAATCTTTTATCTTTAAGCAAAAACACATTTCTTTTATTAAGACATGTCTGTCAATAATACACAAGAAAGAGGTTCTTGCAGAGTATCGACCTCAAACTCTCGATCAGGCCCCCTCCGGTTAACGGACGCTAAACAGCGCCCGCCACATTACATGACTGGTTTACAAACTGAATTTTAAAATTACAAAAAGAAAAAAGTAACAACGAACAATCACGAGCAAGAAGTCCAACCGAAGATCGGCGCCAATTCAGCTCCCGAATCTCCTCCACTAACACTTGGCAGTCGCTTTCGAATACTACCCGTTCCTCACTCGCAGAATTAACCCAACTGATAGCCTCCCTCAACACCATAGCCTCTGCAACCAAAGGCTCGATAAGACCCCAACATCTTCGAGTGCTTCTTTATTAGTTTTTAATTCTATTTATTTTCTGATTAATCTGACTAGTGTTTTTATAACATTGCCCTAAAATCTAACAATAGTATCAATTACACTTAAATAACATTTTTAACATTTCAATCACGTAATTTATGTTTTGTTTTAATATGGTCAATAAAATTTTGAAATAATCGAAATAGTCTGCAGTCTATTTCCTCTTCGTCCGTCTTCTCTTCTCGTCACTCCACCTCATCCTCATTCCGACAGATCCAACCTAGTTGAAGGTCACGGTGAATGATGGTGTCACTGGTTCGACCTCAACTTCATTTCTTGTCGAATTGGATGTGTATTTTGTCTGGTCGAAGAAATTAAGTATGGAGGAAATTTGACACCAATTAGTTGTGTCATGACAAAATATTATTTGTGGAATTGGATTATTGGATGTACCATTTCTTTAGGCCGACCAATCTCCAAAATATGAGGTTGTTCAACCAATTGGTTATTAATTTGTTAATGAGCAAATGCAATTGTCTCTTTTGATAATTTGCTCAAACACCTTCTTTTTGTGTTCATCCATGGCTTTAATAAGTCATTGCAGGTGTATATATATGTGCAATTATTGCTATGTTTATAAATAAATAATTATAATAAATCATAACTATTAGATTAAAATATTTTATACAAATTTCCTAGAACGTCCAAACTTCTACTGGCCGTTTAATCGCTCAAGAGTTTGTGGGATTTGTCTTAGCGCGTGATACGTGGCAGCAAAGTTCTACCTAGATTATTTTCGTGGTTCTACCTAGGTTTACGCTCACTTTCTACCTGATCTATCTGTTTCTACCAATGCACATTCAAGTTTTACCAATTCAGACAATTTGTATTTTCTACTCCAGTTTTATTTGATTTGTTCCTGTATAAATGTACTTAGATTTCCATTCATCTACACCTAATCACATGCTTCCAGCTAATTACAAAGTAAGAATCTTTTGACTCAACTAACATTTATTTCATTACAAATTGGTTTAATGTATTAAGATTTAGGTGAATTTAAAAAAAATCTAGAATGACCTTAAATTTCATTCAAAATTTCAAAATATGTTATTTATAATCCCCATTTTTTTGGGCGATATATAGTTGGATAATAATAATAATGAAAAATCGGTCAAAACACTAAATCTATAAGATATAATGTATCAAAATGAATCTTCAATTTGGAGTGATTCATAAAAGATATGATTTAAAATTGCTCATCTAAACCATGGAATCGAATCAACCGCTGTCCATAATGAATCCATTTACTAGAGTGTTCAACATGAAAATTGATTTTAAAATGTCCCAAACAAAACAATAGCTAGTTAGAGCACTTTACATTAATTAATTAATTATTCCACTACATTTACATAATGTGAAACGACGACGTATTGATCAATATATTATGTTCGTGCACTGTTAGCTCTTCTTGTTCACTGAGCACTGTGTCTGCTACTACTACACTCCAAACTCCAAGCAAAGAGCACTCTACTGAAGAAGAAGAAGAAGAAGATCGAAATGAAGCCGTTGGGGTGGTGGCTGATGTTGGTGGGTTCGCTGAGATTAGTCTCCGTTTGGTTCGGCTTCTTCGACATTTGGGCTCTCAGGCTCGCCGTCTTCTCCAAAACCACTAGTAAGTTCTCGCTCTCCAGATCTGGTTTTGTCTCTGTTTCCCCTCAAAATCAGTGATATCTACTTGATTTTTTGATACCCAAATCGAAAAATGAACTCAATCTGAACTTGGGATGTGAAAAGGCACTTACTTTGATGGAAACAGGATCCACCCAGATCAAGAAAAATCAATTAGGGTTGTGTTGTGGCTGGGAACAAGGAAGCGTGCCTTGTGGGGTTTGTGGGATTGGGCGTTTCTAGTGAAAAGTTTGTGCCCACCCAGAAAGCTATTGTGGGTATTAGATTTAGATCCTGAAGTCTGAAGATCTTTTAGGTTCATTGATTGATGCAAAAAAAGTGAATAAAAAATGTTAAAATCCGGACTTTGGGGGTGATATTTTGGAAACACTAAGGATGGTGTACTACTTTATTTTGTGAAATAGAGATTATGGCAATGCTAGTACAGTTTTGAAAGGTTATTTGGCAGTGTAATTGATTAACTATGATCTTGGTTTCTGTCTGTCTGTGATTGGATCTTCCAATTTTTTGTGGCATTGTGTGTTGTGAATGAATAAAACGTCAAGGTGAAGAGAAGGGAAGATTGGAAGAGTATATTCTTGTCATGTGCTGTAACTCATTAAGTGCATAGAACTAAAATTTATGAGTAGGTCCCGAGGAAATTCATTGGAACAAGGTGTCGGAGATAGCACTGACATCCTGGTTCATGATCTTTTCACGTGATTGTGTTTTATTTCATTCTTCTGCTTTACTTCTCTTCTATATACCAGGTTTGAGGGCATAGCCGAATCTAGTTCTGTGAGAGTCTTGGTTAAAGTGGCTTAACTGAAGTGAAATATCCTTTTGATTTTAGCAAGCTTCAAGAAAAAGTGTTGGGTGGGGAAAATCTAAGGTTTCTTTTGCCTTTGAGTCAGAGTGGTGAACTCATGAGGATACTTATTATACCTTAGAAAAGAAAAATGCAGGATTCGAATCGAGTGAAAAGGCATAAAATCTATAGATGCTTATTATAGTACAAGGATGACCTGTAAATTCGCTGGCCAGATAATATATTTGAATTTAAGCAGAAATGAATGACGGATATTCTGTTTAATGAATTTTTTTGTTTGATTGGGTTTGATTTCATTCTTCTCCTTTACTTCTATTCTCTATACCAGATATAGGAGCATACATGAATCTACTTCTGATAGCGTATCTTGATTGAAGTGAATTTTACTTTCCATTATAGCAAGATTCAATAAAACGTGTTGTTGGGGTCGGGAAAATCTAAGGTTTCTCATGCCTTTGAGTCGGAGTGGTGAAACTTGGGAGGATACTTGATGTATCAAGAAAAGTGCAGAGTTTGAGTTGAGTGAAAAAGGCACAAAATCTACAGATGGTATAATGGTCAAATAACATATTTTAATTTAAGCAGACGTGAAGCATTTGAAGTTTTGGATTTAAGGATATTATCTTCTACCAGCTCAAGTTGTAGTTCTTGCAATCTTGTAGATGCATGTACACCATGATCTAAATTTCATTTGTAAAGTAAAATTGACAAGACAAGGTTGGGAGGGGATCCCCATTGTTTACTGTCTAGTGTAGGGGCCTTGCTTTAGCCACTGCATACATCATATATTATAATCTCTCTCTCTCATATGCACCTTCTTTAGACATTATCTCTTAGTTAAGCTAATTGGATTTGTGTGACATTGATAGTTCTAAAATATTTGAGTAGATCTTCTCCTTCAGCAATTAAAAAGATTTGCTTCCACTATATTAATCATAATACTTTTGAGCCGTCGTCTATGGTGATGGCATGTAATACAATTCCCTAGCTATTATAAACTTCCGTTCTACAAAGCTGTATTAGCTTAGCTTGTACTAAATCTTGGAAGATTGAAAATAAGAAAAATGGAGCATGACTCTTTAGCTTAGAAGTTGTCCCGAAACAGAAGAATTTCGTTCAACTTGATGTAATTATTTGACCTGGTCACATTAGTGTTGAGTGTTGACTGTTGATCGCTAATTATTTCAGAAAAGGGTTAAACAGTTCGTATCCTACTTGGTTTTCTTCGGTGGTTTCGAATACTCATTTCAGCTCATTGAGAAAATAGGAGTAGAAGAATATGTATTACTCACTATTAATGATGAAACTTAATTTTATGTTAAGCCAATCGAATGGTCTATATGCTTATAGATACTTCAAACCTGGATGTCAATGTTTTGTTATATCTACATAACTGCTTGGTGGCTAAAATGTGTAACATATTCTAGATTTTCCAGTTTCAGTAGACAGCCTACTCTCTCTCTTTTGATCAGCATAGTGGACTTGCACCAATCCACATTTTCTCATAATGTGAAAATGATAAATTATTTGTACAAGACAAAGAAACAGCAGATTCATTTTCATCAGTTTGGTAATTGGTTGACTATCATTTCTGGGCCATGCTATGCATGCCTTAATCATGTTTTCAGCTTCAAAATCTCCTTGTCAATCGTACCAAGTTATGAAATTTTGACGATTTTCTTCTACTTCATAGTGACCGAGATTCATGGAAGGACATTTGGAGTTTGGACGCTTTTGACTTGCACTCTTTGCTTTCTCTGTGCATTTAACCTTGACAACAAGCCGCTTTATTTGGCTACCTTTTTGTCATTCATCTACGCTTTTGGCCATTTCTTGACCGAATACCTTATATACCAGACGATGGCCATAACAAATCTGACTACCGTTGGGATCTTTGCAGGTATGTTATATAGTTTTATTTATCTTTTATGGGTTGAATTTGTCTTGTTTTCATTACCTTGAGTTGCGTTACAATTTGGACATTTATTTATTCAAACCTGGAAATTTTACTAGTAAATGTAAATATATCCCCCCAATGAATTCAAATGCTTCTAGGTCTATTTGCCGCCTTTAAATTGCCATTGATTAAAAGTGTAAACCAGACAGGCAAGACTTGTTTGTGTCTCTTTTTATCCATGGTTTATAGCAGGCTGCAAATACCTCTTTCATGTAATTAAGTTTGGTATGTATATTTGGTTATTGCATAAGTTTTAGATAACCAACATGAAAATGATAATATCTACCTATAGATTCAATTAACTAAACCCTTTTGTTTAATCAGGAACATCAATGGTTTGGATGCTACTGCAATGGAATGCGCATCAACCACAACATCCTAAACGTCCTTGAATACAAAGTTTTTTTTGGTAACTCCATTCTATTTCTTTCAGCATAAATTTCATTTATGAAGGAGCTAATCTCATTTGCGATACAATTCCTAGAGTTTCATGCACTCATTGCATGCTGTGATTTTTCTCAGACTTGTAATGCAATACAATGTCCATGTACTTCTATTTGTTGAAATTATTGTTTGCAAAATTAGGGTTTGTGTACCCATTATCAGCCAGCAACAAATGGCCCAATTCAAATAACTTGTTCAGCAATTGTTGTATTGTATGTATACACTATACATATAGATTAATTGCAATCCATTATTTCCCATAAATATATGAGACAATAAAACCTAGTGTTAGTGAAAACAAATTAGGGTTCACCAAGGGCACAAACATGGGTTCTTTAGTATGCACCAAAGATCCAACTGATCAAGCACTTGAACTAACTTGTGGTATGGGGCAAGCTTCGAGTCTCAACATATTTATTTCGGGTCATGTGGCCGAAATAGAGCTCTCTTCTCGTAAGGGGATGTGGAACTCAAAACTCATTCCAAAAACAAAATTGAATTCTCTGTTCTAAATTGAACAAGAAATTCATCAAAACAAGCCCTAATTTTCCCATGCACAAGGAAGAACAAATGACCTAAGATTGATTAATCCATCTCTGATCCAATCCTAATATCATATTTTGAATTAATCCTGAAAATATTTATCACACAGAAAATAAGAATATAGAAAGAGAAAAATGGAAGAATCATGAGCTGCATTTGTACTTGGCATAGCGTGTGATTTCTCACGTACGCATATTTATTATTGGACATTTTTACCTACTCTTGCACCAACCGCTGTCTCTTTGGTTGCATTCATAGCATATATTTATATATTTTTGTAATTATATACTTAATTGTTCTGTCATGTGCACTTTGAAATAAATAATAATGAAAAAATATGTTAACTTACTTGAAATTTCAAACCAATAAATAAAAAATAACGAAATCATAATAATCTTTTAATCAGTTCGATCAATAAGAATAATTGTCATAATCAAATCTTTGATGATCCCGTCTTGGGATGCAATGGTCAATTTCAATTATGCAAAAAAAAAATCGCACAATATAAATATAATGAACTATTTTAAAGACTTAATTATTCATTAAAATAGATTACTTTTTCTATAAAAAAAACCCACAAGAAAGAAAATGACTCCAATTTATGTTTAAATAAAAATGTGTTATTTTTTATTTTAAAAATTAGGGATGACTCCAATTTATGTTTATTTTTTCATTTTAAAAAGATTGGAATAATTTGAATATTTCAGCCATGACATGAGTAATCAAATATGAAATAATTGATTGTAATAAATACAGTAGTTGCTAGCAGACCTTTCCATTATTCATATATGTGTGAAGATTAAGTTCTGTTGTGTATCATTTGTCAGTACTGTTCTGAGAATCAGAACTATAATAGAGAAAACATTAAATCCTCACCGACCAAATCAAAAATATATACTCTCTCAAATCCATTAACTTTTACTCAAATTGAATAAAATGTCACGGATTTACAGTAACGATTTGTTACTCAGCTCCATATATTTGGTTGTACAAATCTATGCACGCTTTGGGGATTGATAATAATGGAGACGTGTCAATGGATTTATGAGTTTTAATTTTTTTATTAAGTTAGTTTTCATATTCTTTAATTTAGTTCAAATGCATTTGGATGTTCTAACTTGATTTGGAATCATTTACCTTGCAAAAATTGCAAATGTGTTATGTATAAATAAATGGAGATAATTTTATGCTAGTAATATGATAAAAAAAACAAAGGGTAGATAATGATACATCTTTGCCTTTGATAATAAAAAAATATTTATTCTTTTTTGAAGAAGCCTATTTATATTAATAACGATCAAGAGCTAAAACGTCAGTTACGTTTAAGAGGACAATACCCTCTCCCAACACCCACTCAATTCTTGACATGGCTAGCTGCTCTGGCTACAAAATGAGCGGCCCTTGTTAACTGATCTTCTGGTAAAACATACTTTAACAAAAACAAACTGAGTTAATAAAACTCGACGGTCTAAAATAATAGATCCTAGATAAGAGGACATAGACGAAAATGAGTTTATCACGGATACCGCCGTAAAACAATCTGATTCCACCACGAAGTGAGTTCCCTATTATGTTTGATATAACTAAAAGCTTTGCGAATCCAACACTCTAAAACCGTGAAAGCTCTTCTCCGGAAAAAGATTTATTCTTAAAAGTCTACATTTCATTTTTATGTGTAAAAACCATTGTTTTCAAATATTATTCTCTAATATTAAAAATTAAGTTATATTTATTCATCCGCCATTATAATTATGTAATTTTTTTTAATAAAGTATAACAACCATAGTTACACAAATTTTACTATGTAAATGCTACCTGTTACTTTTGAACCAAACACACATTACTTTCTACTTTGAACCATTTTAATGTTGTCTCTCAATCACTTCTCCTCGGGCCAATCTTGCACACAGAAATGCAAATGATAAAATAATCATAGTACTGAAGATTTGGGTTATGTCCAAAAAGGAACAGCCTAGTTTCTGCTGCACAAAACTTTATATTATACGTAAGCTTCACACTGTTCTCATCTGTCCTCTTCTCTGCATATTTCATCTCCACGCCATATTTTATCATAAAAAAAACAAGACCCATGTATTGCAATAATTCAAACAGAAAAATCAGATAAGCCCTTTTCAATTTTTTGCTTCTCTCAATCACAAATGGTGATTAAAATCACATAAATTACAGTGGAATCAATTCAAACGGTAAATTTGTATTAAATAGTATAAATAAATCAACAAAAGGGACATGATTTGTGGGGAAAATGAGAGAAGAAGTCAAGAAGATACAAACAATTACAGAGATTGAAATAGTACTAGCCAGTGTATCTTCAAATTTGAATTATGAATTTATGAAAGATAACATAAACTAAGGATTGAAGAACAAGTCACCACACTTGCATTTCCAGCTGATGGGCTTGTAATTGGAAAAATCATCTCCTCTGGAGTAAGCAATTGAGTGATGAGCCAAGAAATGGTTTTTCCTCTTCTGGTTCTGGACCGGAACCTGAACCGGCTCGCACTGCCTGCAAGAATCGCACCTTCTCTCGCACCTCGGCGGCATCGAACCCACCAGCTCCCTCCTCACATTGTCTGAAATTGGCCTGCCTGCAAAAATTGGTGAATGAGTCAAAAACTGAAGAGAACAAGATAGCTCAGAAAATAGCTTTAGAGAATGTACCTTGGACCAGTGAGACCATGAGGAGGAAGATAATGCAATTCTGAGCAATACCCATTTCGTGAAATCCTCAGAAACAGAGGTTTGTGAAGAAAAGGTTGGAACTTTAAAAGAGAGAGTGAATGGGAGGTTAAGGTTTATATGAGATTGAAGTGTTGTGTGAATGTGAATGTGATTTCATTTCATGATTTGGGGTAGAGTGTGAGGAACAGAACAGAACAGTAACAGTAACAGTGGTTGCTCCACACGCCAACTCCATTTACATCATCCCCAGGAACAAGATACTATTATTTATTTGGGTTGCTTACGGAATCGAGCATGTGATGTGACGTATTGGCTTATGTTAATGGGTTTGGGAAAGAAATGGGAGAGATTGGATTGGAATGAAGTTGCAGTGCACGCTCTATCTCTAGTCTCTGTAGGTGCTTCGTGGCTAAAACTGCTATAATTCTATTGGTGATTTCTGGATTTGGGTCAGAACCTTTTATTTTTATGGGTTTTCTGAGGTTAACACATATTTAACAATGCCTCTTTCTTTCAACTCGGGAATAAAATACCAACTGGCCAACCAATCCATCTTGAAAATAAATGCAAACTTTTAAAAGCGACATTCGTACACGAGCGATACAATAAGGTAGACGGGGCATTTTCTCAGTCAAAAGCATAATCAGACCCTGATAGAATGTCTCTGGCTGAGACGCGAGTCATTCTGTTCGATGATCATCTTAAGAATCTCAACGAAACGTGAATTATATGAGATAAAAGTGTTATGCAATATAGTGTAACATCGTCAAGTGGGGAAACAACGAGCTTGAACTGTGAATGACATGCGTAACACTCAAACAATTAGATTCGATCATGGATATGATCTCAACCCTAAGTTATAACCCAACTGAAAGCATCTCTGATCCCCGATATTTCCACCATAGCCTGCAATTGGCTCTCTCGCGCCAAACATTTACCAGTCACTAGCTCTCATGTAGAATTTCTTGCCACTAACCCTGCTAAAATATGATGGTTATAATATTAGTGTATTTCTTATTCTAGTTTAGGTTTACTATCAATTATTTAGGCTGTCCTATTATGGTTAGCTTTCTTATTTTGTTTAATTCATAGCCTATGTAATGACCTATCTTTATTGTATTTCAAACATCTATTCAATACATCAAAATTAAGTCTATCAAACCCGATCCTATGCCAGTTGGAGACGTTGCCCAAATTCTTCATTGACATTTAGTTTGAGAACTCAAAGGAGGCCGACTCCATCTAGATACTACCGTATGGCCATAAGCAGGGACACTGCTTTTGAATTTAACGGTAAAATTGCAACAACAAAAAATTCATTCACATTTACGCATGTAATGCTTAGTTGACTAATATTTCAACCCCTCGGCTTATAATTATAACATTGAATTCAATAGCTATAATTACTTTAAATCTAGACGTGTGAAACTGACAAAAAATTGAACCCGAGCTAATTACAATCAGATCTAGTTGTAATCAATTTAAACTAGGAGTAATCTCACAAAAATTCACTGAAATACCATTCATTTTCAAATAAGTGCACAAAACTAAAATTTTTATAGTTAAGGACATTAAACTTTCATTTTGTTTCACGTTACGCAACTCCGTTAACTTTCAGCTAAATTCAAAATAAAAAGAGTAAATGCCCCTATTTTATTTTTAAAATTTCAAGTGTGTGTCACTCAACACTCCTCTCCAAACCTCTTCTCTAGCGATCATTTCTTCCGGCGACGATCTCACCTGCTTCTCTCCTAAAATCTTTCCTCTCCCACTTTCGAAAACTAAGATCCAAACCCTCCCTCCTCAAACCGACCACAAGCGAAATTCCAATTAAAAAAGTCACTTCCCCCAAATTTAATACCCTCAATTGAAAATCCCAATTCCAGCTTCAAATGACATGAATAAAAAAGGCGACTCCTCCGACAAAAACTCAGTGATTGAAAACCCATCCTCACCTAATTTGCAATTCAAAAACCAACAGAATGGAAGTAAATAGATTATGGGTTCTAAATCTACGTTGCTAAGGATCCAAAATAGCATTTAAATATTAGTGAAATTGAGCTCACTGGATTGGAACATGGAAAGAATTGAGTGCGGGCAGGTGCAGCGTAGGACAAGGTTATTAAAGGCAAGAGAGAGCGATTGAAGGAGTAATCTGGTAAATTCACATGAGGGATGGAGGATATTTTGGGCAAGAAAAAATTTGGACCATTTCTCGATTTGTGCGTGTCATCCTTGCGCAGGGGCCATGCTAATCTTCTCTGTATCGTTCCAATTTTATCGGATGTCCCCGAAGGGACAATACATGCAGTGGAGACAAGCGTATATAAACAACGAAGAAAACTCAGACGCAAGCGATGTGGGACTCTGATCTGAAGGAAAGCACCACAATTCACAACTGTAGCGCAACGCTAATATTGCAAAGCCCGACGGGCCCAGCCCAGGCCTAAGCCCAAGTTCCAATCTGTTTTCATATCGTTGGCCCACCGATGGTTTGCTATTATTTTTCAAACGTAAACAGCAACATTAATAAGCTTTACATTTACATTACTACATTCATTTTCATGCTTCTGAGTCTGAGATCAAAACGAAGCTTGACTTTGTCGTCGTTATAGGATATAGAGTTGTTGAGAAAGAAGCATGAGACCCACATTGTATAGCGTTGCAAACACATGCTGATACCATAAATTTAAGAACCAGTTATTTTCATTGGATTAAAATCAATGGATGGCCACCAAAATGTATTATACTCAATATGCAAAGGGATAAACAAGTAAATTCAGCGTTTCATTGGTTCCATTTAATTCAACTCTTATTGCTCTTTATTGTTTCATTGATTCCGAAGCTGGGACACCATATGACAACATACTCTTTGTTTGTCTTACAAGACGATACAATTAACCATTTACACAAAATGTTCATATATATTTTAGAGTTCGTTTTTAACTTAAAAGACTAACACATCAGGTTTAACTTGTAATGTATACACCTAGCAAGAATTGCGTATTGACGTTGAGTTCTATCTTTTCTTGATATGGACTAGCAAAACTAAATATTATTTGATTCTTCAACATCGTGCTACTAGCAAATAGTTTAATAAGAGGGTAGTCAACAATTAACAATATATTTTCTCATTGAATCTTATTCCCTAAGAAACCCATTAAAAATATTGTGATTAGATGAAATGCCTCAATCACTCCTAACTCAATAATATAAAATAAAATTGACAATTCCTGCAACCAAAACTCAATGACAGAAAACCCAACATCACCTAATTTGCAATTCAACTCTACAAATACACAACAAAGAAAGAAGTGTAATAGATGATGGGCACTAAGCTATGTTCCTCTGCAACTCTGGGCAATTCACGGCTGTTATAGAATGAAGAAGGTCGATGCATGGTTCAGAAGCCAATTCTCCAGCTCCCATCGGAAGAAGAAGCACGACCACCACCAGGTGCTCTTTTTTCTACTACCCCGATTGTTCATGTTGATTTTGTATCAGATTTGATCGAAACCCAGTTCCTATTTTGCTTAATAGAGTTTTTTTTTGGGTTGATCTTTGTTTTGTGCTAGGGTTCAGCTTCAGGCCAAGAAATGGGGAACCCAGAATTGAACAATGACTCAACGGTATGGGTTTGTTCAGTTTCTGAAACGATTTCTAGTTTTTTGTTTTCCCTTTCAATTAACTTGTATCATTTTGTAGAGTTTTAGCATTTCTGTGAAGTTAATTTGGTTCTTTTGACCTAATTTAGTCTATCATCTGTTTCTCTGGTTAGTGATGATTGATGGCTACTTGAGAAATGCGGTTAGGGTGTTGATTGATTAGATTCATTTGGTTTAACTTAATTTGTTGAGAGCATCGTGCCGGCAAAAATTC
>JAYMTP010004347.1:0-15096 GCA_036897365.1 Geranium brycei
TTATAATTTTTAAAAATAAAAAATAAAATATTAAATATTAAACCAGATCACTCGCAGACCTATCAAATCTTAAAAGTCAACTCGTTTATAACATGTCTGAACCCGAATATTTAACGACCTCGGCTCTTTATCGAGCTGCACAAAAAGAACAGGCGGTACTAAAATCAAAATACGAGTAAAAGACAAAAAAAAAGCTCAAAATTAAATCTCCGAGCTCAATATACAAAAATTCCCCAAATCCGAACAACGGAACCAAAATTTCTCAGACAAACAAAGAAAACACATGAAATTGAACGGAACGGAACGGAACGGGAGGGAAAATATAAACCTGGTAGAAGTCAAGGTTCTGACCAAATTGACCGGCTAGCTCTCTGACTCTGTGAACAGCGACCTCAGAGGAGTTGTCGAGATTGTCTACGACAACGGCCCTGAAACCGGCTGAGAGCAACTGAAGCACCGTGTGGCTCCCAATGTAACCGGCTCCGCCGGTGACCAGCACGCTCCTCGCCATCCCCAAAACGACCTCGAAACCGCCGGAATTTGCAGCGAAACGGCAGAGAAAATAAAAGTAAGAGACTCTTCGAGAAGTAGAAAAATAAGGCTTTGCGCTTCTTTGTCTGAGATTGTTGTAGCGGAAATGAAACGGAAACGGTTTCGGTGTGGATTTATTGGGGTCGGATCCCAGTTTTTTTTAATTAGAAAATATAAATGAATAAAATATTTTGTCTGGAGTTGAGGAAGTGGACGCGTGGCGTGTTTTGGCGGGGCTGTGATGTAGGAGTCGGTGACCCGACTGTATCCTTGCCGCTTGTTCCTATATGTTTGGCTCGGTTTTTCGAGGGATTGACGAAATTGGCCTTATTACACTCAAATTCTGTCTTTTCTCATATCTTAATATGATGTTTATTTTAAATATATTATGTAAATTTCGTATTTTTCAAGATAAACTTTATTAAAGTATAATAATTTATAATTTTTTACTTTAAAATCACTTCATCATAAATAAATTTGAATAAAAATAACAATATTCTTACATCAAAATTATAAAATAAATATATCATCTTATATTTTATGTTACAAATTATTGTTTAAATACTTTTATAATATATGATTAATTTGGTCATAAATTTATGAAGTTACAGATAACAGTAATTTCAGTGTGTAATGTTATAAATTATTCTAGTTCAAAATTTATATTTTTAAATTACAAAACTTGGATAATATAAATGATAAATTACAATTACCCTTTTTTATTATTTGTTTTTTCTCATAATCTCCGGAAGGTTCAGTGGAATTAATGAATTATCGAGTATGTTTGACTTGTATTGTATGACCCACCTCAGTCTGTTCCGTTCTCTATTTTAATTTAACATACTTTATTAAATGATGTAATTAATTTGTACTTTAACATACTTTGTTCAATTACCTTCTCCACCAATACACCTAATCTGCTACGTGGCAATCTCGGGTCAAACGAGCTGTTGGGTCGGTTCGAATCAGCTATGGCCAAGTGCAAAATCATTTTCTTTTATATATTTGTTTTGAGTCAAGCTTATGACATAATATAAGGTCTGGTGGGTCCACTATTTATTTGATAATTGGGAAAGCTGTGACGAGGTTGATTTGATGCTCACAAGATACTTGTTTTAGTTGACAGAGTATTTATTCTTCTTTTGGGCGGTGGTGGCAAAAGTAAAATGGTAATAGAAAATAGAACTTTAATATTATGAATTGGGTTGCCAAATTTGGATGTGGATTTGGGGAAATTCCTATTTTGGTAGGCCAACGACAAATATGTTTGATGGGCCATGAATGATGAAGTTGGTCCGTTAATGAGGGTTTACTAAGAATCATGGGCCACCACAGTACTCTTGAAACTTTCTCGGGACCCAAACAGGTCAATAAGCTACTTTCTGGAGTAATTACGCTAAGGAACCGACCGAACCGCCCCAAACCGAATCTCTCGATTCTTAATGTTTTAATATACAGGAACCAAACTCGTAATCATTACGTGAGAAACGGTTCGGTTTCAGCACCGGTACTATCCGGTTGAGCCCGATAATATTAAATTTGCAAACAAAATAACAATAAAAGATAAATAATATATGCGGGTGGACGAGAGGGGACATATGATGACGTAAATCGATTTGATTCTTATTGGTTACTCAGCGATTTAAGAACCAAAATTGAACGATTCCAATTCCAAGTATAAAGTGTTCAAACCATTAGTATCCAATTGAATACTCAATATTGAATCTAATCTACTAAGATTATGCTCTTTTGAAAAATTTACTTTATTCAAATACTAACACAGGGGTCGATCACATCATAAATGATTAAATTAGTGATAGTATGGGTTGGGACAAATTAGTGATCGTCATTTTTACTTAATTGAATTGGAAATATATCATGTTCCATCGATTTTTTGCGACAAATTTAAGTGAGTTCAGTGATCTCGTTCTCTACCCATTATATCACATATATCAAATTTCCAACTATTCGGCTCCCATATATTTAACAAATCGAACATGAACAACCAAATTCAGTTCCTGAATATTTAACGACTCGAACATGAACAACCCATAAAATATTCAACTAATTTAACCGAAGAAAACACCAATTGAAACTTAAGCACTGCATGAAACACTGAAACTAGGAATTGAGAAGGTCCTTCGAGTTTCAATCACAATACAATCCTATTGTAGTCAACAAAATTTTCGATCAGCAAACGAAACTAGATTTACTGGGGAACGCACATCCACCATCGGAATGCAAGAAAACTGCCTGTACATAGACATCACTTAAAAAAGACAGACACGAAACATGTAAAATCTGAATATGATTGAGCTTTGGCTGATTTTTTTGCAGGGAATGCCAAGATAGAAGCTGCAAGTTCAAACTTCAATTGGTGAATCGGCCTCCTCTTCTCCACTGCTGGCCTCCACCATTACGTGGTGGTGCGCCGTTGTTCTGGTGTGACACGACTCTCATCCTCTGCTCCCTCATGGAGTCTACCGTCTGAGGCCTCTGCTGCTGCTTAGGAATTGCATTCCCTTGCTGACTCGTCTGGTGCTGCTTTTGCGGCTGTGACTGGAAATGACATAAATGTGCACTACACTATTACACTTTTGTAAGAAGATGAGTGTGCTTGACAAAAAAAATGTTCTAAATTTTGATTTTTTTGTGTAAAATGTTTGTATTTGTAAGAAGATGACAAAATTTCCCTTGAAATTAAAGAAAATAAAAATAAATATTTGTACAAGTTTTTTTTCTCAAAACATCTTTCAACTAAAATTTGTATAATCAAATTTTGTATTAGTTAAATTATTTTTATCCTAAAAGTTATTTTTTTATAAAAATATTAATTCTTAAATTCAGGGGCAATTTCATCATATTTTTTTGCCATTAACAAAGTACACAACACCCTATTGCAAAAGTGTATAGTATACATTACATTTTTGCCATTTTTCCAAGCAAAAACTCTATTTGTACCTTAGAACGAGGGTAATGATATGAATCCTATTCTTATTAGGGCCTCAAGTAGTTTTGGGATAATTACAAACCATTTTAGTATTTGTATAAGTTTGTTAGTTGGGATTAAGGTTCAAGTAGGTTATAAATACCTACAGGTTTCAGGAACAAAGCATTGAGAAAATTACTCTTGAAACACAGTACTCTTGAAACTTTCTCGGGATCCAAACAGGTCAATAAGCTACTTTATGGAGTAATTACGTCGTTTTCTATCTATCCAAAAAAATCTCTCCATCAGGATGGTTCGGAACTGACCGGACCGCCCCAAACCAAATCTCTCAATTCTGAATGTTATAATATATAGGAACCAAACTCGTAATCATTATTATGTGAGAAACGGTTTGGTTTCAGCACCGGTACTATCCGGTTGATCCCGATTTATAGTAAAAAATATTAAATTTGCAAACAAAATAACAATAAAAGATAAATAATATACGTGGGTGGACGATAAAGTACATATGATGACGTGAATCGATTCGATTCTTATTAGTTACTCAGCGATTTGAGAACCAAAGTTGAACAATTCCAGTTCCAGATATAAATTATATTACATATATCAAATTCCCAACAATTCGGCTCCCGTATATTTAACAAATCAAACATGCTCCCATATATTTAACAAATCAAACATAAACAACCAAGTTCAGCTCCCGAATATTTAACGAATCGACCATCAACAACCCGTAAAATATTCAGATAATTTAACAGAAAAGATAACACCAATCGAAACTCAAGCACTGCACGAAACACTGAAACTAGGAATTGAGAAAGGTCCTTCAAGTTTCAATCACAATACAATCCGATGGTAGACAACAAAATTTCCAATCAGCAAACGAAACTAGATTTACTGGGAAATGCACATCCACGCTAAAGTCAACAAAAGAAGACAATGGAATGCAAAAAAACTTCCTGTACATAGACATCACTTAAAAGACAGACACAAAACATGTAAAATCTGAATTTGAGCTCTAGCTGATTTTTTTCCAGGGAACGCCAAGATAGAAGCTGCAAGTTCAAACTTCAATTGCCGAATCGGCCTCCTCTTCTCCACTGCTGGCCTCCACCATTACGTAGTGGCGCACCGTTGTTCTGGTGTGACACAACTCTCATCCTCTGCTCCCTCATGTTCGCAAACATGGAGTCTAGCGTCTGAGGCCTCTGCTGTTGCTTACGAATCGCATTCCCTTGCTGACCAGTCTGGTGCTGCTTCTGCAGCTGTGACTGGGGACGCTGTTGTTGCTACACACACCAAGTGCACACCCATATTGTCAGAAGTTTGGTTGTCCAAAACCATAAAAGGGAAGCAAGGGAAAATATCGTTGTATACTCACATTTTTGCAAGAAGATGTTGAGTACTTTGTTAATGGCAAAAAGATGCTACAAACTTTGATTTTTGTGCAAAATGTGTGTTTCTATAAAAATGCCAAATTTTCCAATAAAAATTTTTAAAATAATTTCTGAAAATATCTTTCAACTAAAATTTGTGTAATGTAATTTTAGTTAAATTATATTTGTTAAAAGTTATTTTATAAAAAAATAATTCTTAACTTCATGGGCAATTTCGTCATTTTTGTACAAATAGATATATTTTGGACATAATCAAAGTTCACATCACTTTCTTGCTATTAACAAAGTACACCGCACCCTCTTGCAAAAAAAGATAGTATACAACACATTTTTGCTATTTTCCCTTGAAAAAACTCTATTTGTGCCTCAGTGCGAGGTTGCTCCTAAAGTACTAGTGGTTGACATCCCGGTGTTTTGAAAATGACATATTCACATATTTATATTAGGAGGGCCGGAATAGATATAGAGCTGCTGTCAAACAAAAGAAAGGAACTCTACCTTTGGAGGAAAGCCTCCATTTGCTGGCCTCCTGTGGATAACCGGGGCTCCAGCCCTGCAAGCCAGAAATAACAAAAACGATCATGTAACATGAACATATAGTGCACCTACCAGGAGCTGACTCGAACACGAGAAACAAGTGCTTTCCAGTAGGCTCAAATGCAGAGCCCAAATAATTCCAGATAATAGGTATGAACAACCGAGTTGGGAAAATGCAAGCAAAAAGGATGTCAGCTCACTACAGGACAACAAGACAGTTCCTCTTGAATCTCCCTGAAGTGATAATATTTCATCGATCACAGATCCACAGAACGTGATCTACAGACTTGGACCGACTGACTTTTCTCCGCTCGGACAAGACACATAAAACCTCACTGCAGCCGCAATAACTGTAGAAAACCCACAAAGGCTTAATCCTTTGCAGTTCGATGAAATGGGGTTTCCTATGACCTTCCAAACCAAGGAATGAGTAGAAAGCGAATTGTTAGCTGCAGATCCCACATCCGATTCTGCAATATGTGAAAGTCCAATTTTCCCACCAAACGAACTACATTTGTGTAAACTTATCGTGCTAATAAGCTGCTTCCACTGACCAAGGGACTTCAGGAGCTGAACCCTATGTCAGTATTTTTACATTTACCCACCCATATTGTATTCCCTTCTGATTATATCAAGGGGACAAAGTTAAAGCAAAGACCCAGCACATGTTAGTGCTATGGTGTAGGCCAAAGTTACTCTTTCCTTCAACTTCTTGGCCAAAAACCCAACCAGCCATGTTGATGTAGCATATAAGAAAAAGAGGACATGACAAGGAGAAGACATGGCCATAGAGCATATGCTTCTGCAGCCCTATCCTTCTGAATTCAGTAAATCTTGCACGTGTGGAGATAACCCTATTCGTGAAAAGAATAGGATAGTCCATGTCAGCGATATGTAAGTACTGTGCAAAACATAAATTTTCCCACCAGAGCATGTGCGCTCTCTTCCCCACACGTAGTGCTTTATAGGGGTTTAATTCAATCTCTTTCCACAAGAAACATAGATCTCTCTCTGATTACACATTTTTGCAATCCGTTACGCAGTTAACTGACCACTAGCATGAAACAGCTCACAGATGGATTCTAATAACACATCGACAGACAGATGGCTTCCAACAGTTGACCTAATTCAGATATCCCAGTCTCCCACAGACCATCCGTGTTCGGTTTATCCCTAACTGCCACACGCATACTTTCAAAGCAATGACCACAATCATGAATTTCACATGCACCACTCAATCTAACTGATGAAAGCACACCACATATATGGAAGTTCAATGATGCAGGCACTCAAACTGGGGTGGCCTGACACAAACAGTCAACACTCGTAGATATTCCCCAATTATAGCTTGACACAAATAAGCAGGAAATCCACTACATTATGCAAATTGCTGTACATTGAAGCACATAGCAAGGTTCATCAACAATATTGGGGAACCGTGATTTACCTGCAGCAAATCCACAATTAAAGAGATATCCTATCAGGTGGGCAAATACCATCGCTACCACTATGAATACCAAGATTATTGAACACCAATACTGAGCAGTCAGAGTTATATCAAAGCATTTCTTCTTATAGTTTCTAGCTCAAAAAGATTATATCACATTATCAGCATGTGAAGTACCTTTGCTTATTCCAATTAGGTGCCCTGCTATTGCCGAATGCCCTATTGTGGAGAGGAGCAACGGCAGCCTTTTGTGCAGCCTCAGCTGCCAATGGAAACTGGTTTCCTTTAAAGCTTGACCTTCTCTTAGCTAGAGCACCCTGATAACCAAATTCCAATAAACAATCAAAACATAGTCAATAACTCAATATATGCAAGGTAAAAGACATAGTGCTAGAGCTTAAAATAAAAGCTGTGCTTCAATACCTGTCTAAGAGAGGACCTTGAATCCATGAATCGTTGCACTTTCATAGCCTTGTCTTGAGCTTGGTTGTTAAGGGGTTTTTTGTTTTTGTTCTACAGGAAAGATAATGTGACTTGCATCAAGCAGACATAAAGATAACCCGAGCTAAAGAATCTAAAATACAAAATTGGTACATCCGTTCACAGAGAAAAGTTTCTTACCGGTGCCCTTTGCCTACTTTTTGATTTAGGTCCAGCAGTTTTTGACAATTTGATGATGTCATCTAAGTCAACAGAAACAAATGCTCATTAGTTTCAAAAAGCTGCAAAACAGACTCTGCTTTAACATAAAAACTACGGCCAATCTTACCTAATGCCATATCCATCTTCTTTTCCGTAAGAGCAATTGCCTCGGTAGTAAGTGGTTTAGCAGCCATCTGACAGATATATTAAACCAAGTCATTGGGTGTAAATATGTACATAAACATCACAGTTCATTACAAACAAACAAAAGAGCAATTTCTCACCAACGAAAACAAACAGCTAGCTGCTAATTTAGATACATACACTCAACAGAGAATACAGTTCATAGCTACAGTTCACGGCTACAAAAGAGCCGCAACCAAAAAGAAATTTTAGATACTCTCAAAACATGAAATTTTCTATACTTTCTTGGGCATACGGTCCCTAAAATCTCAGCAAAACAATTTTTTTTTGCAAGAATCCGTAAAATTGTTGATCAATCGATGCATAAAATCTAATTCTTTCCGCTATTAAACAGAAACTACACATAAATAAAGCAAATCTGACAAATTTCCCTCATTTAATAGCTGCTCGGAAAATCACGAAAACAGATTCAGAAACTGCCGATTCTGAAACCCTAGGCAACGTAGAAGAAGACACGAAAGAAACAAAAGAGCGTACCGATTCGAGAAGATGGAGCTCGAGATCAAAGAGAATCGAATCCAACAGAGATTGTCAAGAAATCTAGGTCACAAAAGGGCTCGGAGAAGAGGCTGTTTCTCGAACAGAGGACGAATCGGCTGTTTCGCGGATTCTTTTTTTCTTCCTGAAGATGCGGCAAGGAAATAAATAAGAGTACTGTAGAGGATTATTGGGATTATTTATAGAGAACACGAAGGTGTTCGATTTGGCCAATCGGGAAAGGAACAAAATTAGACCGCCTTGATCAGGCTTCTGTGGTCCGTTGATGATGTGTTGTTGTACGGTATGGGAATAGGGTGCAGCGCAGTGGATCTCGGCTCGTTTTACACGTGGCGTTTTTTTATTTGGCTGCAGCCTGGCGTACAGCGTAAGCTGCAAGCTGTAAAAATCTAAAAACCGGAGAAGCTCTACTGACGATTTTTCAATTCCATTGCCAAACGACGTCGTTTGGTTTGGTTTTGTTCTTTTCTTTTTGGTGAGAAAATCTGAAAATGTATCAATAAAGGATTGCACATAAACCCTGATAAGTGATATTTCATATATTGCTAATTTTATGTGTGAGTTTATGTAGTTTTAATATTACATTCTTCTCATACAGGGTAGCTTTGAATGCAATTTTATTATAAATATACAAATATAAAAAAATAGTTATTTTGTTCTACCGTAATCAATATTTAAAATTTCAATATCATGTAAACTTTCAAATATAATATGATTATGATTTCATAATCTAGAAATGAGAGGAAAGTAATTGTAAGAGAATGGTGACCACCACCATGTTTCTACTATCTCAAATCACTCTATTTTTGTTCTTTTATGTCACTATGTTCTTGCTGTGAAATGATTGTACGTTGGTTTTTCTTTTGCATTTCACGTCAATCATTACATTTTGTGTATAAATATGTAGAGTGAGAGTGTAAGATGGAACACAAAATGAGAATGTAGAATGGAACACAACCATTTCAAGTTGCTTTAAATGTCTTGTAATATTAATTAGTTTTGTTTGCTTTCAACACATTTTCAGAAATCACAACTTTTACAAAAAATGATATCCTTATTTTTATAGTATAGAATAGACATTCCAAACATACTTAAAAGTGTAATTTGATATTGTTTATAAAAAATAGCTCAAATTTAATTAGTTAAATATTTTACACGCACTCAAGCTCAAATCAAATATACAAAAACTCTATAACGTTGTCAACCAACTTATTTAGTATTTGTTTAATTATATTTATAAAATATGGTTAAAAATATATAAAATTTATATAAATCCGTATACAAAAACAGGAACCGCCGAGACAAATTCAAACTTGACTACTATTTTAATAGCCGAACTCAAGCTTAAATATACAAGCTCATCGGAACCCCAACCAAACACATTCATAGAGCCGAATATCAACAAAATTAAGTTCAACTCAACTTGTTCCTACATTTTATCCTCTTTTTAACCATCCACTAATCATTGGTAAAATAAAGAAAACAAATTACATATAAGCAGGCAAGAAATCTTCTAACCACAACAAAGATACATGAACTATGTTTCCATAATTCAGAATTTCAAATCCCCTCTAATCAGTAAAAAGAAGGGGTGAAATAAATTATTGCCGGACCTGAATTTTGCAAGCTAAGTTTGTTTGTAGCTTAACATTGTTTATTGATGAGCTCACATTGATGATACAAAACAAGTTTACTGTAAACGGCTTATGTTATTATTACCCATTTCTCAAGTGGGTGAGACCTAATTTGTTGAAGGAACTGTAAACAAAAACCTTTTTCTTCTTCCTCAGTTATCTCCATAAACCCACTTCTCGGAGTTGTTTGTGTAGCTGACCAGCTCTTCTGGCTTGAACCACAAGTTGATCTCGTCCTTGGCGGTCTCTGGGCCGTCACTCCCGTGGATTATGTTTCTACACAGCGACACAACGGTAAGTTAGCAAATATTGCTAGGATTGACAATGTGAAAGGTTTAGAGCGGGTTTAATGATCTCATCTTCTACTCCGTCAGATTTGGGGTATTCTATATGGTAACGGGGCAGGTTTAGTGATCATGGCCTCTACTCCGTCGAATTGGGATACCGGGTCCCCGTCGGATTCATGGTATTTCGTTTCTGTAAGGATGGGGATGCGATTGGGTGGATTCGGGGCGGGATTAGTTATTCCCGTCCCCTACTCAAGTCGGATCGAGAATATCGAGTCCACGTCGGGTTTGGAGTATTTTGTCTCTATACGGATGACAATGAGACGGGTTTAGTGATCTCATCCCCTACTCCGTCGGATCGGTTACCGAGTTCTCATTACGTTCGAGAGATTTTTCTCTATAAGGATGACAATGAGACAGGCTCAGGGAGGGTTTAGTATTCACCATCTCCTACCCGTCGAAATGGGAATACCGAGTTCCCCATTGGATTCGAGAATTTTTGGTTAACATGAAACGCAATATAGTAACAAATGATTAATAGAAACTAATTGCTCAGTTTAAGTTAATACCTTCCGACAACAACGGCCAAGTCGCCTCTGATGGTTCCTGGCTCTGATTTCTGAGGGTCGGTGGCACCAATGAGTTTCCTACCGTACTTGATCACACCTTCACCTTCCCAGACCTGCAAAAGTTCGGAAACAAAGGTCAGATGGATACATGATAGATCCGAAGTTGTTGTCAAATAATACAAAAGCTCGGTTCTCATAAGTTCTAACCATGCCAATAACCGGGCCTGAGCTAAGGAAGTCGCACAGTCCATTGAAGAATGGCCTCTCCTTCAAATCATGATAATGCTTCTCAGCAAATCCCTTTGAAGGAACCACAACTTTAATTCCGACGAGCTTAAAACCTTTCCGCTCAAATCGAGATATGATTTCTGCAATCTGGAAAAATAGATATCTCTCAGATAATATAATATACAAATAAAATCTTCAGAAAATAGAATGAAAACAATCATGGAAGAATACTTTACATTATCATAAAAGAAAATTGTTACTTACCAGCCCTCTCTGAACTCCATCGGGCTTGATAGCAATGAAAGTACGCTCCATCTGTATAAGGAGATATTATGAATAAGTCGCTTATCAACATAATTAAACAGTGCGTGTTGAGCGTATTTCAATGTTCAAGGATAGTTCAAAGTACCTCTGCAGCTAGCACTTCTCGATCCTGAAGCATATAAGCTATAAAGAAATAAAAAGAAAAACAGAGGAAAAGTTTGAATCAATTCAATAACTCTCATACATATTTAATGTCCAATCAAAAGAAACAGAGATCACCGAACGGCAACTTGTTAAAATCACTCTTTAAGTTCCAAATCAGAGGATTTTGTCTACGTACAGTATAGCTTCGTAAAAGATTGTTCAAGCAATTGATGTGCAAACATAAAAAAAGATATTAAAAATGTATCCGGAGCTTGAGGATTCTAACATAATTTCAGGAAATTGGGATGTATAACATAACAAGAACACATCCAAATTCAACTTCCTCAGCCCTTACTGAATAAAAGACAGCGTAATTGCTATAGAAGAGGTCTCAGATGCCACGATGCTAAAACTAGAGCAAGGGACAAGGCTCCTCTCCTTATAACCCAAGACAGTTCAGACATTGATCCTCAAGCTCAGAACTTTTGAACTCGAAACACCCGAACTGATTTTTTACCCCCAAAAAAGTATAGTACTGTTCTTATAATGAAACCAATTTACTTTTAACAATCAACCAAAATCCTGAAAATCCAAATAAATGAAAACAGCAGCAAGAAAAATACAGTACACCGTAGTTATAAGAGTTTTATGGTCACAACCTGCCGCGGGAAGGGCCAAAGCTCCTGGAATCCATGATCGAGATGTTTGGCCAGAACCGGAGTTACCATAAGCCGAAGCTAGAAAAGGAAGCTTCCCGGCAGCTGCAGCACCCACAGCTCGTCCTTCTGCATAGTTAACACGAAAGCAAATGATTTCAAACAATCAAGAGAGTGCTTTTTTCACTTCTGATTGAAACAGTACACACACCAATGCAAAAGTAACTTCATATTCATACACATTATGCTAACAACAAATTTAATCACCACACCAGAAAGAGACGCATACTACAAAGAACCAATCATGATGCATTGTCAGCAACTATCCAAATCTAGCAAACAAACTCAGATTCAATCAACACTGATATTACCATCTTTATGCCATAAATTCATATTCATTTTTCTCTAATTTCTCATAAAACGATTTCCATGAAAGCAAACAGATCACAATTTCAGAGATCATCAATCTAACTTATATAATACAAAAATAACATACAGAAAAATCAACCAAAATGAATAACCAGAAACACAGATAGCGCTGAATCATCATCATCACACTGATTGAATCAAACAAACATGAGATGCAGAATCGATGAAGAAAGAAGGGAACCTACAGCTCGTCCTTGTGTACCGAAAACACAAATGATTTCAGACAGTCAAAAAATAGCTTGTTCCACTCCTGATTCAAACAGTACACACGACGCAAAAGTAGCTTTACGCTCATAAAATTCATGCTAACAACAAACTTTACCACACAAGGAAGAGACATATACGAACACGACCGAGAACAAATCATGAGGTACTGTCGGCAGCTATCCAAATCTAACCAAACAACTTCAGATTCAATCACAAATTCGTATTCATTATCCTCCAATTTTCTCGGAAAATGAATTCCGGAAAAGCAATCGGAGATCTAGCTTGAAAATCAGGGAAATGAAAAACAGAAAATCACGCAAATCGAATCATCAACAGCACAGAGAACACCGTATCAACTTGAACTGATGGAATCATCAAGCAAAAATCAACGTCGAGTCATCGAGAATCAGATAAGAAATTGATGAAACAGTGAAATAGGCGAATTACCGGAGAAGAATCGAGCGTTCTTGGAGGCGGAGAGGAGAGACCTGGTGGCTCTGGAAGCGGGTCGGCAAATCTGAGAGACCATTTTGGATCTGAACCGGAGAGAAGAGCCTGAGCCACTCGAATCTGAGTGTGGTGTGTAGGGTTTGGTAGAGACGAAGAGAGTGTGGAGCGGAGAGAGATAGAGAAATGTATATAGAAAAGGAGAAGATTAGGTAGATTGATTCGGTGCGTTAAAGTCAAAAAAGTCAAAATGATTCTGAACTACGAGGATGAAATGTGTCAAGTGTCAATGAAATGTTCTCAAGACCATCTTCAAATCAACTCATTTCTACGTGGGTGTCCAAAATAACATAACCCATCTAACTTAATGAACCAATAAAAAAAATCAAATTAAAATTTTATCAGTTTAATTTCATAGATTGATTAAAATTATTTAATAGTTAGTTAATTATATTTTTAATAAATATATATAACGAAAAGTAAATGAAACGAAACAAGTCAAACTAAAATTTTAACTTCGTTACTTTTTTCGAGCTAAACTCAAGTTTATCTATATAAACTCTTTCAAATTTAAGTTGGACGTTTTTTTTAAACTGAACTGAGCTTCAACTAAATTATATTCAATTCGACTATTTTACAACCCTACTCACAATCTTACACAGATATCTCATGTGCGAAAGTGATACCTATAAATCAATCTCTTGTCATAGTCATGAATTGTATAATACTATGAAGGTTTTGATGTTTGTTGGCCTCTCACGACACTCTTTGATGGTGTATTAACTATTAAGTGTGGTTTTTAGGGTTTTGAGCTTTATGGATCAAATATACTTATTTAACACATGAACTTTACCCATCATACAGTGAACTCTTAAGGTGATATGGGTGAAAATCTTATGAATGTATGAGTATCTTCTTTCATTATTTTATGTCATGAAGTAACTTGTGAGAGAGGAAACTATAACTTGTACCACATTGAATTACTCCATCCATGTTTATCTTACAATGTTCGCATCAGCCTCCTTCTTCCGATGGACGAAGGTGGCAATTAGAGAGGTTAAATATGGAGGAAGGACATGAGGGTATTTTAGTCATCGTCTAATATCACCAGGCATGTGCAATGCCCTTTTAATAGAATTTTGATGAAAAATAAACAGCACGAGTCTTGAAACAAATTAAGATATCATCATAATGTTTTTTAAGTTAGATGCAACAATGTGAAAGAGTGATAATGAAGTGTAAAGTGTAATTCGTTAAATATTCTATTCGTATTATTTATAATCAATTTTAAATTGAATTTAAACTCAATTGATCTACAAACCGGCTTATTTAATATTTTTAATAAATATAACGAAAACTGAATGACCGAATCAAGTCAAACCAAAATTTTAGCTTGACTATATTTTTTAACCAAACTCGAGTTTAACGATATAAACTCGTTCACAAATTGAACTGAGCCTCAATAAAATTATATTCGACTCGTTTACAACCCTACTCACAGTCTTACGTAGATATCTCATGCTCCTGTATATCTAAAAAACTATTAAAACTCCATGTTACATGATTAAAGATGCAATAAAATTTGTACAAGGGAAATAATATTCAAGAACCTCATGAGGTAATACATCAAATATGCCATCAAAAAAGTTCAATAAAAAAAGAAAGAGTTTTGATATACAAATTCTGATATGTCCATGAAAAAACCCCAAACAAAACACGGAATCCTACAACAATAATGAATCAATCAATCATCAGTTCATCTCGATTACTTCCGACTCTTTTACAATACTCTCCAGATCCGACATGTAAGGAGACAAAGATCACAAAACCCTCTGATAACCCATTATTGTTATCATCCTAAAAATTTTCTAAACTAACAGAAACTCTGTATTTCTGATATGATCATATATAAGATCACTAAACGAACTCCGAACCCGACCCGTTGTCATCCTTGTCCATCTCAATCACTTCAGGCCCTTCCACAATGCTCTCAAGAGAAGGTCTCCACCTTCTCCTCCTCTCAAG
>JAYMTP010004348.1:0-15095 GCA_036897365.1 Geranium brycei
TATATATATATATATATATGAGCAGAGGGCAAGAAACTGATGAAAAAATGATCAGTGTATACACTTACCTTTTTCTTGACCTGAGAGGTGATGGTTAAAGATCACAGTTTCTTAAAATTGCAGCTTCCTGCGATAGACAGCTTCTCGATAAGGAACAATATGGAAAACAAAAATGGCAAATAAATTAGGGATTGAGAGATGTCAAATGAGAACCTTTTTCTTGACTCTGATGATTTTCCCTCAATGCTAGCATTTCTTTTGTACTTTTCGCCTTCTTGACCGGAAGCATAATGTGTGAGACACAACACATCTTCAGGAGAGGTAGAATTAATTTTTATACTGACAGTTTCAGTTTCCTTGGCTTGACTTGGAATTGAAACCTCTGCAGAAGCCTTCTTGACAGTTGGGACTTCAGTGAGTGATTGTGAATCTTTTTCAACTGTGGTGAAAAGATAGAAATAGCATTGTTAATGTAATCTGAAAGAAACCAGATGCTAGTTAAGTATGCTAGTTAAGTATACAGAACAAGAATTGGATGTAGAGTTCAACTACAACTACCATTAACCATCTGATCATCTTCATTGACGACCCTTGTCGCGATTTCATCATACAGCTCATCGGTAACCTGCTCAAGAGACTCAAGAGCATATAAGTTAGTGAAAGAATTGTTTTTTTTTTTTATAAAAAAAATACAGCAGTTTTTATGATTGTAACCTTTGAAATAACTTCTGTCAAGAGATTCTCAATATTTGAGTTGATTGCTTCAGTTCTGGCTGCTTCCACATGATCCTAAATTGAGCAATAACATTTCAGGTTAGTTCTATGTTAAACTGAAACCAATCTAAAGAATAAGCAAAAAAGGACATTTTATCTCCAAGCTTGCAGAATTAGATTATGTAAATGAGCACCTTATCAACACCCTCTTCTCCATTTTCCTCCCTCGGATGTTCCTGAGATGAACTTGCATTTACAGCTTTCTTCTTACTTCTTTCTTTCCTGCGCTGTTTACGCACAAAACAAGACTCAGAACTATTAACCATACTGGCAAAGCCTTAGAAGTGAAGCAATCCTGAAAATGAATCTAAGAGGAGAAGTAAAAGACTAACACCCTTTTTTGGAGGCTTAGGAACATCTGAAACCCCATATGTATAGCTAGGAACAGCACCATGGCCATAGGGTGTACCAGCAGATGGAACAGTTGGCTGGAGAGTTGGGCTCAAATGTACAGGAACAGGAAGTGGTGCAGAAATGGAAGTATCATGCTGTGAAGTGATAATATAAAATCAACACATGCATAAAAAATAGAAGAATAAGGCCAATGGATACGAACTGAAGAGCCTTCTATGAACACTAACTGTTCAAAAATCAATGTTTCTTTAAGAGCTGTGAAGTTCTCAAAAATCAATGTTTCTTTAAGAGCCTTCTATGAACACGAACTGAAGAAAAACTCGCAGGAGAGAACTAATACCTGTAGTCCAGAAGGAAGATTTGGAGGAATTTGAGGCGGCCAGGTATGAATAGAATGAAGCATTGCAGCAATAGACTGTTGCATTAATGCAACATTGTCAATCCCTCTTCCAAGCCCTACTACATGTGAATAATGATTGGGATAGAATCTAGGTGCAAAGTTCAAAGGCTGGTAATTAGGATAAGGTTGGAAACTAGCAAACTGACTGCCATATCCAAATGGTTGATTAACCAAGTTTGATCCCCCTGGTGCAGAGATTGCTGATTGCACATGGAACTGCATTTCTTGATTCAAGATCGTCTGAGAAAGAGTTGAGCCATATGAATGTGTTGTACCTGCCGAATAGGCACGCAGCTAAGATACCAAACAACTTTAAGAAAACCCAAAAAGTCCAAACCAGCCACCTAAAATTCTACGCATCATCATCGATGCTTGCAGGGTGAAGAGAAACCTTTACATAGCTTTCACAAGTCTCCAAAATCCCAAAACCAGGTTCAGACCCAATTGCATATCTACATTTGCTTTCCTATTAAACAACACAACTCCACTACATCATCTTTCAAGACTTGACCAATGCAGATCCTTTCACGTCAAAATGCAAGTAAAAGCAATTCAACAGTAATGAAACATCAATATTTGCAGGAGTAGACAAGTGCAATACAATAAGTAGGCTATATAGATCATATACACTGAAAGAGAGGACAATTTTGCCTAAACTTAAACCTATTTGGCCATAACAGCTTAGTACCTGGGTAAGCTTGGTGATGGCCCCAATTAGAATTGTTCCATTCCTGCAAATCCATTACCAATTGAAACCATTAGCATTCTCAATCATCTTCCTAATTCACAAGCCATAGCAGCAAACCCTAATATCCCCAAAAGTAAATCAAATTGAAAATGAAAAAAATCTGCACAAATTGGAAACATTCAAGATTCCTAGTTTCTTACTCTGAATCAAACAAATCCAAGTACCAAATCGACAGTTGACAACATTTCCAAGCTTTACCTGTGAGTGACCTTGTTGAGCCTGAGATTGGGGATGAGGCGAAGGTGGATGGAAATTAGGGTTTGGTTGAGGCGGAGGCGGAGGAAAATTGAGAGGGTAGAAGTGAAGTGGCGGAGCCGCCCAATTCAGCGGCGGCGGAGGAGGCCAGAGAAACTGAGGAGGTTGGTGATAGAACGGTGATTGGTGGTGCGGATCCGCCGTCTGCGGCGGCGGTCTCATGACGCGCATTTTCTCGCTCCGCTCTCTTCTTCTTCTCCGCTGCGACGAACAGTGACTGTAAAGAGAGTGTCCAAATTGATCGGAGGTCCAAAGACGAAGAAATTATTGGGAGCGTTTGGTCCAAGA
This sequence comes from Geranium brycei, assembly GCA_036897365.1. Lineage (NCBI taxonomy): Eukaryota > Viridiplantae > Streptophyta > Magnoliopsida > Geraniales > Geraniaceae > Geranium > Geranium brycei. The sequence goes on from JAYMTP010004348.1 coordinate 2,820, forward strand.
TTCTGTTACAGAGCAGTCTGCAACTTGCCTGACGAGTAACTGTTTTCTGTTGCGGAGGAAGAAGCAACAGACGACGCCGTTTCAACGTCTTTTTCCTCCTTCCCGTTAGTGACCCTCCCCTCAAGCTATCCAAACGGCGCCGTATAGTTTACATTTATTCAATTAACCGGTTTTCTTCTTCCTCGTTCCCGTTTGTGTCTGTTTCCGGTTGAGAAACGATGCCGTTTCTGAGCTTCAATTTAATTGTCGGTCTCTAAACTTGTCTCGATCTTCCAAAAATATATTTTATATTATACCTCAACTTACCATAGGTATTGAATGCGTGAATTTTCATTTTTTTAAAAATATAATTTTATTATATATTAAAACATAATTAATAAACTTATATTTTAATAGTCTTTTATCAACACTCTCAAACTCCTCAAAAAGCATAAGCTGACAAGAGTTGAACTTACCGTTTTTCTCTGACAAAATTGGTATATGTTATTAGAAATGACAAAATTATCCTTTTAATAAAAATATTTGTAAAATAAACAAAAGAATCTGTTGCTCATCAGTTCCAAATCTCTTCCTGATTCAGAAACACCCAAACTATAAAATATGCATTTGCTTATATCGCTTCATTCAAGGTTTCTGTTTAACATATGTATAATAATAATACATGTTCTACAATCAAATTTTACATGTTCACAAGGCAACAACAAGCATCATCAAGACTCAGATACACCATTAACACATAAATTCCTGCAAATGTGAACCTGCATTTCAAGTTACAACATGACGATGGAGATGGAAGAAGAATACGGTCTTGATTATACTACGAGAAAACCCTGCCTGCTCTTCTCCTCTTTCGGGTATCTTTGTCGTTGAATATTTTGGATGCACCGGTCAAAAAACATCTACATTGCATAAACGATTATGCCAAGGCATCGGCCTGTCTTTTAGTCAGTCGAGCGTACAGCCCATCTCGGGAAAGGAGTTCGCTGTGACTTCCCACCTGTGGTTTGGAACAGAAATTACGGTCTCAACTCAGAAATATCAGTTCAGGGTTACAAATTGTGTTTCCTCATGCACGACGGGTGATTTGACACAAAAACTATGTTCTTAACTAAGAAATATCAGCTCGTGGGGGCAGATTGTGTTTCTCATGCACAATGGGTGATTTGAAACAAAAGTTACGTTCTTGACTAAGAAATATCAGTTCGTGAGAGCAGATTGTGTTCTCTCATGCACGATGGGTGAAATGTTATGTTTGGAGTTAAATTGTAAGGTGGGTGGACAAACCTCGAGGACTTTACCACCATCCATCACCACAATCCTGTCAGCTTCTTGGATAGTTGAGAGTCTGCAGAAATCAGGCATTCAGGCTTTAGATTAAGTACTGGGAAGCTCGGAGAGGTGGGTATCGGAGACTTACCTGTGAGCAATCACTATGACGGTTCTCCTTGTCGTCGAGTCACTTCTGATAGCTCGAAGAACACCCTAAACATATAAAACGTTGCATATATGTCAGTAAATAGTAAATTTAAATGTTATTCATGTGCAACGACTCTTATCTTTTGGTTACCTTGACGTGGTGTTCACTTTCCGCATCCAGTGCACTGGTGGCTTCGTCGAGGATCAAGATGGATGGGTCCCTGAGGATGGCTCGAGCTATTGCAATTCTCTGCTTTTGTCCCCCGCTTAGCAAATCATCGTCCACGATCGTTTCATAACCGTTGGGAAGTGCTGAGATGAAGTCGTGGGCGTATGCTTGCTTGGCAGCCCATTCAACGTCTTCCTGCTTCACATTTCGGGTGCATCCGTATCTAATGTTTGAACTGATATCCATATGGAAAAGTTTGGGCTCCTGCTCAATAACGTATTTCATATTACAATATATAATAGAATATACGAGTTTTATACACGTAATAATGAGTAAATTCAAAACCTGTCCCACGTATCCGATTCTTTCCCTCAGCCATTTGATGTCCAACCCTTTAAGAGGGAAGCCGTCAATCAAAATCTACAATGATAAATACATTAGCAGCGAAAGGGCCAAGTAATTAACATTCTGAAACACACGAACAGAAGAGGAGCGTTTGAAAAGAACGCGAAAATTTTAGCATCACGTGTTTTTGTAGGTTTTGTTTTGTCTCAACTACTGCATTTCCAAGGTTTCAAATCATCCAATAACATGATGAGCTTGCGAGCCATTTAAATCCAACAAGAGGTCGTAGAAGTTTTACCTGACCAGCCGTTGGCTCGTAAAGGTGAAGCAAGAGACTCACTATTGTACTTTTTCCGCTACCACTAAGACCAACCTAATGAATATAAAAGGGTGTTAGTTCTCCGTCGGAATGGAGCCAAAGAAAAGCGTAAGAAAGTAGAAGTGTTTTCTTACAAGTGCAACTACTTCACTAGGATGGATTGAAATGCTGACATTCTGCAGGACGGGTACCTGTTCAAACGCACTACTGTTATTTCTTTTCTGAATTACAAGAAAAAAATAAAGTTCAGCAAACTAAATTTTCGCTATTAAAACTCAAGCAGCATTTGCTGCTATATGAGCCATATCTGCTTTTGTTTTCTTGTAAGAGTTCTATTTCCAAATTATAGAAAAGTGAGAAATATTCAACAGACCCAAATTGGTTATTCAAATTTCTGGCAAAGACAAATAGTTATATGTAGCCATTTGTGGCAATCATTCACTCAAACTTTCATTATTTCAAACAAATGGGATAAACTTGAAAACCAGATGGAACTATTTGTTAAGATGAATGCAGGAAACATACCGTTTCTCTGGTAGCATAAGTAAAAGAGACATTATCAAATTCAATATGCCCTGTCAGCTTCGGCAACTGCAATCCTGCAACAATATTACACCCAGAAACCAATCAGTTCAACTTAAGAGAACATACGAAGGCACGTGCATTTATGCTGCATTTTCTTACAAGCGTAGTAATGAGATTGAAGAAAGCATGTGAGCACTGATCTGAAATGGTAGAACATATCACGTGAGACCTTCCGTAAATTCAGAAATTACTTGCCTTTAGAACGGAATTGGTCACTAGGCAACAGATCCATCATTTGGAAGACCTTTTCACTTGCCCCAACGGCCTGCATTAGAGAAGATAGATTATCTCCCACCCACCATGTCGAATATATTAGCCATTCGCTGTACAATATGAACTTTGTAAGTTGCTCTGCTGTTATTTGACCAGCCATAATAGACATTCCTCCTACCAGCACAGCGATAATCTACGAAAAAGAATGTACGTCTTAGCAAGAAACCATTTCTCAAGTTTGTTAGACACAAAAAGCATATATTCTCTTATAATTGAAAAAAGACAGCACTCCCAATTTAGCTATGCATTGTAGTGATAGTTTCCTAATCTAACTCATTAGTGGAACTTTAAATCTTTGCCCTTGTATCGTTATGGTTATTTGGATGCTTAGCTTATTTTCAATAAGGAAAGGACAATTTAGACGAGGGAGTTTTTTCACTTGGGATTTAAGTCTTCATGAACTAATAAGTGTATGTGTACAATTCGTCTGGATATACAACTGAAAAAGTATTAGCACAACGATCATTCTCAAAATCAAATAGCATTGCATCAATAGTCCAAATCTATTCATCTCGAAAATCAAGGAAGATTAGAAGAGCTATGCCATAGTGTACCTGAGTTGAATGATAAAGAGAGTTGAAGCTTAGATTCCACAATCCATATGCTGCACTTTGTCGAAAACTTAAGTCAGCTAATTTCTCCAGCCACTTTATGTATCTATTCACCAGAGATTAGAAAATTGAGTTTTGTCAAGAACCTTCAACTATATCAAGACTGACAGTCATACATATGCTTCCAATAATCACTATGTAAAAGTGGAAACATATAGATTCTTTATAATTGTCATTACCTTCCAATTTCTTGTTTCTCTGTTCCATAAACACGAACAGTTCTCATCAAAGATAGTGTCTCTTGTGCAACCTACATAATTACCAATTTAAGATATCATATGTGGACCATGAAAATATCTTCTTGGAAAGATTATTACTTGTAAGGTTTCATCCTACTTCATTAGCAGAAGCTGTAAACTCCTGAACCAACTTTGCTATCTTCTTCTGGTACCTATACAGAACATATGGTAGAAGAGAGAAAAAAGCCAATAAATTCATGCGATTCTTTTTATGAAAAAAATGAAAATGAAAATGCAAGAAATAAGAAATAAATATGCTAGGAGAACCATTCATATCACAATTCACCCAAAAATGTATTTGTCTCTCCGTGTAACTACAATGTACAATATTTTCTGAATTGTCATGTTTTATCCCCTAACGTTATAGTGATACGATCCAATTTCAGTACACTCCTCTCATAAGTAAGAGACAAAACTGAAGAAGTGGAAGGAATCTTACTGTCCATAAAACAGCATAATTGCTGACAGCGCAGAGCATATCACCAAGGTACATAAGCCAAGTGGCCGCGACAAATACAACAAGTAAATCAATGATCCAATCCCCTATAGAATGGAAATGGAAATTTCAAATCATAATCTGTAAATATAATCAAATAAGAGAACACATTGAGAATTCAATTAGTAAGGAAACCTGAAGAGCATTGCGCAATATTAAATTAAGATCATTTCCTATGACCCGCGACACTTGCTGACAATCTGCCCCAAGCCTACTTGTCAAACCACCAATTGTTTCTTCGTCAAAAAAGGATATATCCTACAACAGGTAGATGGACTAGCCAAATAAGCAGACTGAACATGAATATCTACTAATTGAAATGACAGCAGAATTTGATTTCAATATTCCAGAACCTGAAGGAGAAGAGAAGAATATAGTGTCTCTCTCATTCGCTTGACCTGCATAATTTGAATAGATATTGAGTCAGCGTCAAATGAAGCACCATAAGAACAGCAAATCATACCATCTTGGGGTATAAAACTGTATATGAAAGTTAAATATATATCTCCCTCAAAAAGTAATCGCGAGGAAGAGACTCACAAGTATCATATTTGCAATGCCAAAAAAGCAACCTCGTATACCACTGAATTTCAAATAAAAAAAGCTAGGGTCAGAAAGTCAGCCACATAATTCGTCAAATAAGACTAAAATTCAACTTTAATGAGAAAGCAGGTTTCATATGAGCCAGAAGTGATTTTATTCAAAATAAACATAAGTGGGCATACACGTGTCACATATACCAGAATTTATTGTTGCCTTAAAGCCAGAGAAGCACAACTTTTTTAATAAAACCATTTAAATATAGCTCCAACAGCTATTATAGGTGAAACTAAATTGTGTTTTTGGCAGGTGGTAAGCAGCTTACAGGAAAACATAAGTGAAAGCGAGAACTAAATTATTCAGTAAACGCAACTAGAAAAAAGATTATGCAATCAGCACAGCTACTTGCATAAAGTTCGGTGTGTCCTTATGCACAAAGAAAGAAATTTTTTTGTTAAAACAAAGGTTACTATACAATAGTAGCAAGGAGCTGTGACCATACAAGATTTTAACCTGGATATTCCTGCCGTGATACACAGAATAATCATGAGACGCACATTCCCGTGGAAAACTGCTACATTACCACTTTGTGCAGTAAAGATAGACGCTGTCAAGAAATGTGGTATCGAGATCTCTGAAAGCTGTGCAAGAATAGAAAAGAGACTAAACTCAGCAAACACAACAACTATATAAACAGTTCAATCAATATCTATTCCCAGACTTCACAAGACAATCAAGTAAGTCCCAAACTCAACATTTCCAAGTTCTTGAAGTTCATAAAGCTTTTTCACAGATGGGACCAAACTTAACTGATTGAATCTATACCCAATTTACACATCAAAACTAGAAACCTAACCTTGAAACAAATTTGGAAAAGCTAACTAATTTTCCAATCAGCAATCAACCCATTGAAGCATGAAAACAGCACATACCGCCGCGACAATAAGGGCACAGAAGGCTGCGAAGATGACCCATCGATCCTCGGCGACCAAACTCCACATCCGATTAAGGGCACGCCACACCGTCACCGGCTCCGCCGCGAACTTGAGCTCAACATTCTCCGGCAAGCGCCACCAGCTCCCTCCGGGCATCACCGACCTCAGGGACGAAACCCATCTCTGAACCATCTCGCCAAGCCCAACATTGTCTTCCACCTCCCGATTCTCGCCCTCCGCAGAGAACCCATTAACCACAGCCGACGCTCTCACCGCACAGACACCACCGCGCCTCGATTTAGAGATGAAAAATTGCGCTCGAGGCTTGGAAATGGGACGAAAATGGCGCTTCTGGCGGGTTTTGGCGAATTGGGATTCTGGGTGTTTGTGATTGTGGCGCAGAGAAGCGACGAGGCGAGGGTGGGCGTAGCAGACGTGGAGGAGAGCCATTTGTGGCCCAGTGAAGCTTCGCGAGCTGAAATAGGAGCTGGTGTGAGGCGGTCAAGATTGTTGCGGCGACGCCACCATGTCGGGCCCGGTTCGGTGGTGGCGTGCGATTTTGTGTGTACACCAATCGTCCGGAGGCGATTTTGTGGAGATTATCGATACTTGTGTCGATCCCTCAACCGTTGGATTGTTGTGGGGTCTCGAGACGGCGTCGTTTTGCTTCTTCTGTCATCGAGACGTCGTCGTTTACTGTTCCGTTTCCGTAAGGAAGATGATGGCGGCAGCGGTAACGGTTGCCACACACGCGATCCTTCCGTTATGACCATATTACCCCTCACCTACTTCACAAATTATACTCCTCCCTGTTGGGCCGTTATCAAAATTACTGGACTCTCTCAACCGGCCCAACAACGATCTTAGGTAAGCGCCAAGCCCGTTGCCATGGGACTGAATAGACGTGTCCAACTTGGATCTGAAACTACTTGCGAATAGATAACCGAGTCGTGGGGTGGTTGAAAAATCGAGAATTGTAAATACCGATTCAATTTTGTAATTTAGAGAGAAATTTTTATTGCAGTTTGGTTCATATTCTTGCAATTCGCAAACCATAACATTTGCTTGACTAATTTTGAAAGAACTATTGGTTACAGTCTGGTTCTTACAAACTAAATCGGACCAGTCACATATAACATTACATTTGAATCATAATATTTAACCGTTTTACAAACTCTAGATTTTCAATTTGAGTTGTAATATTCAAATCATAACATTCGATTTCCGTCTCTATTTTTTATATTTGCAAAAATTAAGTTATGCTTTCATAAATTAGACTCAAACTTATCTAGTCAGCTTATAAATCAAGTCGAAATAAAAGTTTTATTTTCAAAATAAATTGACACTCACCGGTTAGAACCGCAAAACCAAATCATTCGAAATCCATTAGAATCAGACCATACCCGCTCACAAGGCTATGAATTTAACTCTTCTAGGTGACCGGTTCGGTCCGATTCCAGACCATAAAAACCCTAGAATAGTATAGAACCCTTATAATGGCAAAACGGTAAATAATCTGACCTACTGCATCCAGAGGCACCATATAAATACCCGCCTCATCATCGTCTTCTTCTTCCTCCAGAAAAAACCCTAATTTCACAGAGCACAGATCTGAAAATGACGACGCGGTTCAAGAAGAACAGGAAGAAGAGGGGCCATGTGAGCGCCGGTCATGGCCGCATCGGCAAGCACCGCAAGCACCCAGGAGGTCGCGGTAACGCCGGAGGGATGCACCACCACCGTATACTCTTCGACAAGTACCATCCTGGCTACTTCGGGAAGGTGGGTATGAGGTATTTCCACAGGCTCCGGAACAAGTTTCACTGCCCCATCGTCAACCTCGACAAGCTCTGGTCCATGGTGCCCCAGGACGTCAGGGACAAGGCCACCAAGGACAACGTTCCGGTGATCGACGTGACCCAGTTTGGCTTCTTCAAGGTTCTGGGGAAGGGCGTGTTGCCGGAGAACCAGCCTGTGGTGGTGAAGGCCAAGCTAATCTCGAAGACCGCTGAGAAGAAGATCAAGGAGGGTGGAGGTGCTGTGGTGCTCACTGCTTGAGCTGATTATGGGTAGTTTCTGTTTTTCGATTTCAATGCACTTTTGTGTCTATCTATGCTTTGACAAAGATTTTGCTGCATTTGTTTTATCTAAACAATTGAGATATGCGAATTATTGTGGTTTTATGGTTCTTATTTGGTAGAATTGATGATTTCGTTTGCATAATGTTTTGATTTTGTTTGGTTATGATGAGAAATCGGTTTCAGTGTGATTGTTGTCCCGTCCATTTTCCATTACCCAATTCATTTTTTGTAACTTGTAGTATTTGTGATACTCTTAGCTTTCTGTACTGTGCTCTATTGGGTATCAGTTAAGTTACTTTAATTCAACTGATTGGCTGTAGGAAGGTGAATGAGATATTGGGTAGTCTCTATTGTAAATGATTTTTGTGGTTTATGGTTCTTATTTGATAGAATTGATGATTTTGTTTGCATAATGCTATGAATTGTTTGGTTTTGGTGAGAAATGGATTTCAGTATGATTGTGCTCCTATCCATTTTCCATTATCCAATTCATTTAATTGTGACTTAGTATATGTGATCCTCCTAGCTTTCTGTATTCTGCTCTACTTGTTGTTTATCAGTTGGGTAGGTTACTGTAATTCAACTGATTGGCCATTGGAATCTGTTTCAGTTCTCTAGATTATGTGAGGAAGGTGAATGAGATATTGGGTAGTCTCTGGTTTGAATGATTGCTTAGAGTGTATTCCATTTTCAGTTTCAATGCCCTTTTGTTTGTATCTATGATTTGATCCATCTAAACATGCGGGCACCGATTTGATACATTTGTTTACTCCAGAGAATTGAAAATTGGGATATTTTGTGGTTTATGATTCTTCTTTGTTTTAGGAGTAATGTTTTTACTAGGTTATGATGATGAGAAATAGATTTCAAAAAGATCGTGCTCCTATGTAATTTCCGCTACCAGTTCATGTTTTGAAATTTGTAGTATTTGCGATACTCTTAGCTTCCTGAAGTATGCTCTACTGGTTGTGTATCTGTTGGGTTATTGTAATTCTTAACTAATTAGATCTAGCACTTTTTTTTAGTTATTGGAACACTTCTTTTTTCTGCTTCTGTTCTCTAGGTTACGCCCTATTGCTTGCATATACAATCCATTTATTTTTTGACATTTTTTTCTCTCAGTTTCACCATAACATATGTTTAGTGTTTGTTGTGTGGTGTGGATTTCTAGTATTCACAGTCGCCATCTGTTCATGATGCAGAAAGCGAGTAATTGTGGTACGATTGTGTTTGCATATGTGTGAGGCCTATATAACGCAAGCATTTCCTCGATTATAAAATTACCTAGTAATTGTGGCTTGCTGAAATGATCCATTGTATAGTGGACTAGGTTGGATGCTGATTCGACCAAAGTTTGTGTTTTTGCTTTCGAGCAAGCAATATTTATGGCACACATGTCCTCAATTATAAACTTATATGCTGCAAGTCATTATGTTGATTGGTAGGCCATTTCCTTCTGATTGTGTACTAGTCTTGACACGATTTTGCTTCCTGGCATGAAATCTATCATCACAGGAACATAAATTGCTTCCATTAGACAATGACCATTGCATATTATTAAGCTAGACCATGTAATCTTCTAAAAGTAAATATCATGCCCATTGTTGTCTTAGAAATGAATTGCATCGTGTGAAATAAATTTGTCATGAACCCTTTTCATGTATGACTCAGTTGTGCACTGCAGCAACATTATCATTGTTGTCTTGTAAAGTGTCATTGCCTCTCCATTTCTTTATTCTCTCTTCAGCAGCTGAGGCCTGCATATATAAAGATAAAGATGATGAAAATCTCTGAATCCTACAAGAACATGGTATCCCATATCTGTTTTGTTAGGGTTTTTGTGGGAAATGGTATCATCACTGACCTCTTTGCTCCAGTTGGTTTTGTGAATCATCCAAAAGAGTACACAAGTCTGCACCATTGTCCCTGTCAACATTCCCAGCCAAATCCCCTGAATTTTCATTCCACAAATCACCATTAGTTTCTAGGAATAACAATACATGCTATAATGTCATTTTAAATATAAGATACTTATTTCACAGAGCAAGTAAAAAGTGAGAAAGTTACCATGACACCCCAGCCAACTTTGTATCCCAAAATGAGACCAAATGGTATTCCAAACAAATAGTAGCAACCAATGTTCACATAAGCGACCAAAGCCTGCCATCCAGCTCAATGGCCACACCTAACACATCAAAACCATGTTGAGCGCTAGTCGATCAGATAGAACCTCTATATACTAGCTAGTCGATCAGATAGAACCTCTATATACTAATTAGGAATGAATCAAACTAAATGAAATTAGTCAATCGAGAATTTTTAGAATACTACTCTAGACAAAGGTAATTTACCGGAAAGAACAGGCTGAACAGTATTAATGAAGATGCAAAGAGCCAGCAAAGGAGTGAGCTCCACCACAAGATCTTCAACCTTCGCGTCGGCCGAAAACAAAGCTGGATATATCTTTCGGGCGGCGACAAGAACCATCGACAACACGAAAGCTAACGCCGATGAGGAAATCACCGCCCCCACCAGCGAGAACTTGGCCGTTCTTGGATTTGCCGCTCCCAGTTCGTTTGACACTCTCACACTATATCAATTTAATAATGTACGATCACTCAAAAGTTGTGGGTGAACTGACAGATACCTCTTTGAATAAGAATATGTACAAACCTTACGGCAACATTCATCCCCATCGCCCCTATTACAGTCCACCCTAATATGTTCATGCTGCAAATTCTAACCATTTCAGATTGAAATCATGAACATCGCATGTTAAAACTCGATCTGATTTAAAATATCAACCGGGTTGTCAAGTTGATGGAAATGGGAGATTGGTCATGAATCAATGAAAAAATGAATAGTTGACTAAAGAAAAATGTTGACATATAATAATAGGACTGTTCGCAATTCAGCCAACCCGACATGAACTTACTCAATTCAATTCAATTATGCTCAAAATTGAAACATAACCAATTTGTTTCCGTTCATGAAAGTGGAACCGATAAAAAGCTACACAGAAACCAAAACTTGTCGGTCTAAATATTTGTACTAAATTAGACCATCAATCTTTTTCAATTGGCCGAAAAGTAGGCCAAAATCATCCACGAACGTGAAATCTTGATAGAATTGATCATATAAAATTGATCAGTGTAAAACGAACCGGACCCCACCAATTTCAATTTTGGTTTTTCGAAATTGATCTTGTCGGATCATAAAACTAAAATTGATAGGAAAATTGAATTGAATTTAAACTCCATTAATTTAGACATAGTGGCCTATTTTAAATTATTAAACGTGCCTAAAATATTGGGCCAATAAAGTGTATAGGCCAAACATGAACAAAATAAGATTTAATCAAATTGGTTAGAAGAAAACCGATCAAACCAAACTAAAAACTAAATTACATCAATTTCAGTTTTGGTCTTCTTAAAACCAAGTTACTAATAATAATACAGAGAAAAGTAAATATAGTACCATGTAAAATTTTGACATGACTTGTAATCTTTCTAAAATAACTACTTTCGTTGAGTTGGTGATTAACTTAATTAGCAAATTAATTAACAGTACAAAGCGTAGTTAATACATAGAGCCATGTGCCTAACTTGATACATGCTGGTGATTAACTTAATTAGCAAATTAATCAATACTGTAATCATAAGTCTTGTTGTCACCATATCTTAAAGCATTTGCAACCTAATAAAATAGACAAGTCAACTATATATTATCAATATTCAAATGAAAATCTTTTCCAAGTACTTAATTAATTAGTGGCATTTAATTAATCATCATGGACCAAAAATTTTTGAGAGAGCTCACCAGATTGATAATGCATCAATGGACACTTCTGCGTTCTTAAGATACCCAGCAAATAATATCAGAGCCATAAAATACCATACCTCTAAGCTGCACAAAAACAATATTCAATTCACTAGTTAATGTGCATCAGCGACCCTTTAAGGCTCGATAGCTCGTTTAATATTTAATTAATTTTTTTATCAATATAACTTATTTTATATAAATATTTATAATAAAATTAGATAAGTTGAATTGAGTCGATTTGATCTCAAGTTTGCTCGTTTGATAAATAATTGTTTACATATTTTTTTTATTTAATATTAATATTTTTTTTAATGAAATTTGTATTAAAATGTTAAGCAAATCGAGTTAAGTGGAACTTCATTGTACTTACATAGGCTTGAACCGACTACTTTTTTCTCACAAGCCGAGTTGAAACGAGCCTTGCAAAGTTGATGCTCGATTTGAC
>JAYMTP010004349.1:0-15094 GCA_036897365.1 Geranium brycei
CTTCTTTAACCTCCTTACAGACCTCAAACACAAACAACCACTCATCTAATGCAATTTTCCCCAAATACAGACCATTTCAGTTGATTCTGAAGCAGCTTATAGTGAAAAACCTACTCTAAACTCACAGACAGTACCAGATATATATACAAAACTTAGCTGATATTTGTACTGAGAAAGAAACAAATCGGATGTCTAATTTCATTTGTGAATCCATGCTAATCTAAACTCGATCAAACACTCAAGCGATCGCATAACCAGAAAAGAAAAGATCAGATCTAACAGGTTCCATCAAAATCCAAATCTTATTCACCACCGATTAAACTGGAAAAAAACACTATATCTACGGCGATCAAGACGATGAGTTTTCAAATCGATGGCTGAACTTACGCATTTCCAGTTTCCGCCGACGATGAATTTTCTGGCCATATTTTGGCTTGCTTTGCTGTTCTGCGATGGCGTCGATGAATCTAATACAAAAGGTTCGCTACATTCTCAGTCACACAAAGACGATAAATACACAAGTGGAAGGAATGCTTTAAAATGACTATACTGCCCCTCAAGTTTCTGCTCTTGTCCCGCAATCGTCTATTTCGATTTCATAACAGGGTTTTTGAAGATTAAGCCAAAATTAATTGTAAATTAAAGGAAAATTAACTCGAAATTGTTGAGATTTTTTTATAACTCTAAAATGCTTAACACTCTAGACTCTTACTACTTACTCAAAAAGTAGAAAGAATGAAAAATGAAAATGTCATCTTATTCAAAATCTCAATCAAGAAATTGTTTCTCTCACACTTCACACCTTAGAACGTACTCTTATTATAGTTATCATAGGCTTTTATTGAGAGAAATGTGCTTTCACATTTTATTAACCCGAATGAACTGGGGAGGCGAAACGTTCCTCGAACTCTCGAGAACAGATTTAGTGGAGATGGGACGGGTTCTGTAGATCAGAGAATTAGAGCACGTGGCTACGAGAAGGTTCGATCTGGGAGGGTGGGAGTTTTATAAATATATAGGGCTTGATGTAATTCTCAAATAAATAAATAATAATACCCATATTTAATTTATTTTTTATGATTTATCACTATACAAGTCTCCAAGAAGACACCCCAACCCAACCTATTTCAAAGAGAAAAAAACTATAAAAAAAAATAGTATAATTTCCAAATATGTTATAAATTAAAACAGTTTACTCAAAACAAACACATTAAATCAATATGAAGTGATGAATCAAAATAGAATTAGTTCAAACCAAAGACTTCAGCCTTTTGTTTTCCATCAAATGTAATCAATAATTTGAATCAGATGGGCTATAGTTGAAATGATTTCAGACAACCAACCTTTTCTTGTGGTGAATCAACTGCTGTTCACAAAAGTAACCCCTTTGACATTTTAATTCAAAGGTCAACGCCTGCATGTTGTAATAAGAATTGCAAATGACCCAGGTCAGGTGAATTCATTCATGAAGATGGAAGTTCAATCCATTGTATACAATCCCTGAATCATTTCATGAACACACAAGTTGAAACCTACTATCTTACACTGCCCTTCAAAACAACATAAGTTACAGACTTTGAACTTCTCCCACACACTAAAGCTAATTTGGAACATCAAACCCCCCAAGCTTGAAGCATCCTTAGAACCAAAAAAGGTGTGCAATGCAACTTCTCCTGGAGCAAAGCATGGGGAATTTCCAGCTCGATCCGGTAATACCAAAATTTGTTTTATGGGATGGCTTCAGAACGCGATCTTCCGACCCTTCTTCATGGTGAGGGATGTAAATGCAGCTTCCCAGTCTTTCTTAGTGGATTCGGGAACCTTCACTTCACCAGCAAACGGAGACCAAGTTCCCTCGGCCGAGTCTGTCAAAATCCATTTGATCTTCTCAGGCACGTTTTGAAAATCAAAGTTCAACGGAGCACTCTTCTTCTTTGTGCTAGATTTCTTTTGTCTTTTGCCCCCGGGGCTCTCTGAAGGCTGAAACCAATTACATTTGCATGTTAAGAAACATAGAATCATTTCCTGTCGAAACACATCTTTATGGCCAAGGAATCATTTTACACGCACCGTTGCATCAGATTCAGGGTTCTCTGACATTTTCTTTTTCCGTACACTTCCTGTTTCAAGAAAGAACATCACTTCTTTCTTCGATCTGAATCGACGGCCTGAGACTGGATCAAAGTAATACTGCAGTAAGCAAAGGAGTTTACGTCATGTCTACAGTCTAAAGCTTTTGCCGATAAGGTATTTAGCATATTTCCCTTGCTGTAGCCTATTGAAATAAACTTTCTAAAGATCTAATTAAGACACTGTTGTACCAACACAAGTTGGGCCAAGTGGTAAGGAGCTCACACTAACATATGTGAGGTCTTGAGTTAATGATAGGTATATAATTAAGGAGAGATAGGTTCAATTATTTATATAGAACATTTCTTTCTAAGTAATACAAATGAGTAGTTCTAGCAGTGGTAGATCTAAGAGAGGGGCAACTGCCCCTCGTTGCTCGTGAAGTATCTAAAAAGGAGGGACATAATTTCAAGAACAAATTATTATTTTTTAAATATACTTCACGGGCAAAGAGGGGCTACCCATTGCCTCTCCCCTAAATACGTCACTGCAAGAGCTACACATTTGTTGCTTGTTTTCTTAGCGTTGGAGAGATAGATGTGTTGATATCATTAACCATTGGAAATACACAAAATAGACTAGTTAACAGCTAATTATCTTATTTGATGATAATTAACCCTGAAAAGCATGCCTCTCTCATTAACTAGTAATGAATTCTTTAGAAACAAAGATTCTAAATGACTAATTGAACAAATCTCTCTTTAATTAGATATTTCATTCCTTAACCCTATTCTCAGTAATCAGTAATTAATTAGAGATCACAAATTCACACTACCCACAAAACTTTCTTCTCCTTCTTCTCTTTCTTTTCGTCTACGGTCAAGACCACCCACCTAACCGAGAGAAGATACTCCCTCTCACAAAATTCTAGACCGAGCCACTAATTGTTAGTTACATATACATAAATTTAAGATTTTATGTGATTCAAACAAGTAGAACAGCTGTAATGTATCATGATACAAATCAACCAAAACACAATCACATATAATCAGGTAAATCCGATAAACTCCTACATAATCTGAACATAAAAACCCAGGATATTCACTTTTCAGAGCCAAATTTGGAAGAAAAGAGAAATAGAAATAGAAATAAACCTTATCAACAGTCCCAGCTGTTGCGCCAGAGGTACGCGTCCTGTCCTCGACGATCCAATCCGACGGCAGCCAATCCGGCCTCTCCAACGGGACCGTCGAAATCGACGTTCTCTTCCTCCGGAACCGGGGATCCGCCGGGGACTCCATGCTCGCCGGCGGCTTGGGCGCGGAGCTCGAGCCCTCGAACGCCGAGGAAGCGCCGTCGTCGGAGAATCGAGGGCCCTGCGGCGGTTCGGGTGGGAGACTCGGGGCCTCTAGGGTTTCTCCGGGACGAAGGAGCGGGTCGGAGAAGGGGTCGTTCCCGGCGAGGTCGGGTGGTGGCGATTTCATGCTCGGAGAATCGGTGTGTGAAACGCCAAGTGCTGTTTAGCTTGAGGCCTGAGCCTGAACCTGAACCTGAACCTGCTGGGTCTTTGTTTGACATTCTCGACTACTCTTCACTTTTTAATAGAATGAATGGTTATTATGATTAAAATGTTACCAATAATTTTATGCTTTATGCAATCGAGATAGGGTTGGATGAATATTATTACAAAATATAAATTCACTTAATTACATTTAATAATTAAGTGATTTTATTAGTTTTTTTTAATCAACAAATCATTCAATATTCATATTAAAGTAAGTGGGACAATCCCCACACCATAGATTGAGAGTTTACAAGACCACACACAATTATGCAAGCCACGCCCTTCAACACGATGGTTGGAGAGACTCCGTGATCATACTACATAACTCATGAAACTCTCGTGAACAACCCTGCAATCAACAAAATCCATACAACTGTTAACAAATACAAACAGATGAAAATGTCCATGTGAGGTAAGAAGAAGAAAAACTACCCAGTGCACAAAAATACTTCTTTTCCTTTACTCTTCTATATGTTCGTGTGTTTCAACAATACTTCAATCATTCAAACAGACTGGATGAATTTTAATTCGAAGCGAAACTCTTTATGTGTCCTATTTGTTGGCTTTGGTCGAGACCTCGCAGTTCGATGTCGAGCTCAGCTACTCGTAGTCGCAAAACCAAGTCACAATAATGTCCCTCATATGATGAAATTTTCGTGCCCACTTTGATTTAGGAACCCAAAACTGATTCCTCCCCCACCCCCCAATAGACAACCTAAAACCATAATTAGAAGAAAAATTTCTGGAATTCAAATATCTATTGAATGTAGTGACATCTTTTTGGAAACTATATTAAACGTCGACGTTTTGTTAAATGCAGCCAACCACGTTTCAGGTTGTAGGAGAGGTATGGCTTATGCTTATATGATGATGTTTCACCAGTCCACTTCATCCTTCATGTGGCCCATGTTCCAACTAGCTTACAGAGAGGCAATTGTAGCGCTGAGGGATGGTGGTCCTAGTTGAGGCAATTTGGAGCATCTATATAGGGATACACTCGGCTACAAACCCCAAAAAAAATGTCAAAACGTCAAAACTCATGTAGAATCGTCGGATCTGAGACGCGCATTATCTCATCGTGCGACACGTGACAAGGTCCGCCATGTTCTACAACATTGCACTACATGTTCTACATGGCTTCAATTTTGCACAAGTCTAATGTTCTACAACATTGCACTACATGTTCTACAGTTTTGACGTTTTTTTTGTTTGTAGCTGATATCTCCTCCGTCTATATATTGTCTATTGTTCTAGGGTTTAGTTCCATCTTGACTATTGGGCAAACAAACATCTTGAGGAACCTTTGGCTCATCTAGGTTTACACATGTTTGATAGTTTATCAATTCAAGGTCATTTCTATCTATTTTGTTGTGGTTTATTGTTCGATATTCTATCAGAGCCCCGTTCCCGCAACCTGTGAAAGTGGGGAATTCAAATTTATAAGTTCTGGAGTTAGCGAAGCATGCGTTGAGGTTGTGCAAGAAACTTAGCGCGAAGTTGGAACAATTGGGAAATAAAATGGAACAACGAGTTAGGGCACGATAGCAAAAATTGAGGCTGATAAAAGGAGGAAAGTAGATGCCATCATTAGTAAAGTGACGGGAGGAAATCCATGCAAGGGTTGTGAGAGACCATAATCTGCGTGTCATCCGAAATTTGTTTGTAGCTGACTCTTACAACAATGGATAGATATGAACAATTTTTGGAGGGTATCGACAACTTGTTTGAAGAAGAAAGTACAGAGGAATTATAGCTGATAAATGGTGTAGCGAGCAAGATGTTCAATAAAATGAATGAAAAATTCATTACCTACTACTGGGTGCTAGCTCTGAATGATAATGGTTTGAGTGCACAATACGTGTTCGATGAAATGACAAAACATAAACTAATTATAGCTGATAAATGGTGTAGCAAGCAAGATGTTCAATAAAATGAATGAAAAATTCATTACCTACTACTGGGTCCTAGCTCTGAATGATAATGGTTTGAGTGCACAGGACGTGTTCGATGAAATGACAAAACATGAACTAATAGGTAAAGATGAGGTATTAATGTTTGTTGAATTCCCAATAATCAATATGCTCAACAAAATAGAGGAGAAATTAATGGACAAGGTTGAGGTAACGTTAATCCCACTTAATTTAACCTCTGACCATCTAGCTAAGCAATTTAATGAAAATGTTGAGTGACCAACGAGTTTAAAGATAGATCATATTGTGATGCTCGGTTAAAAGTAAATATAAGTGAAGATGTAATTGTGTTAGTTGCATTGTTTGAGATTGAGACACTGAGACACACATGTGTGTATGAGAGTTAATATGGAGGTTTTATTATGCATAGGGTTGTTGAGGTAGTTGTTGGTCAAGAGATGATAATTGAGATTATGTTGACGATGTTTCATTATGCTTAGGCATCAAAAGGCATTATTTTTCTTGCAATGAAGATGATGGTTTATAACCCATTGGATCAAAGTTTTAATGACATCACCCAGTGTTGTAAATGGCGTCCATCATAAGTGTCATGGCTTCATAGGTCTCTGTCCGCCATCATAGTATCGTGCGAAATCTACAATCTTGACATCACCACACACACAAAATCAGCTAGTTAGGTGCATTTTATTACATATAAAGGGCACTGAAGTTTCAGAAAAGAAGTATCTTACTGTGATTCATATGTAGTAGCAAATGATTGGTCATTTATGTTGGTTGAATCTCTTCTTCAGTCGAATAGAATGACACTGATGATTAGTATATTCTGTCGTGTTTTGAATTCATGTAAGGATGAATTAAATTCGGCAGAAGGGGACGATTTGTCATGAATTTAAATATTTATTAAATAGAGTGATATTGTTTCGGAAGCCAGTGGAGGTAATGCTAAACGCTAGTGATTGGGTGAATGAAACCAACCATGTTTAAAGTTGTAAGAGAGGTATGACTTACACATATATGATGTCGTTTCCCCAATCCTCTTCTACGACCTAACACGTGGTTGACTTCTTTCACCCAAACATGGGCGTTTAGCGTTGCTACTCTTGGCTTCCAAGACGACATCGATCCATTTAATAGATATTTGAATTCCAGACAATTATTTTGTAGAGAATGAGAAATTGTGAAAGTCCTCAATTAAATATTTATTAAACTAACACGGGAGAAATTTAAACTTAAAGAACTAGAGAGAAAAGATGACATGTAGATTCCTCTTACTATTATTTCTTTATTTTTATTAATAAGGTGATGTCATATGTTTCTTTGCGCTGACCACCATTACTAAATCGACGACGTTAACCACCTTATTGATAATGTCTCTGTCCCATTCCTTGTGCAGACCACATATTCTCTGCCACTTCAAATCGATAATGACACATGACTCGAAAAAATCGACGATGACTCGTGACATGGCACGCCTTCCAGAAAGTTGTTTGGCGTTCTTTTTTTTATACGTGAAATAGTATTTTTGATATTTTAAAAAAGTTTAAAGTGTATGCCGCACTTCGTTAGGATATCCCTTAGGGACTATTATAATAATTATTTACTTAAACTTACCCATGACTATTAGGATTGGTCTTTAAAACAGCACCTTTTTTAAATAAAAAAACAGCACCTTATTCACTAATATTTTCTCATTACTACAACTAAACTAGATATAAATTTTTATATACACCAAAAACTCTAAACGCTGTCGTTTTTCTCGTAGTGGTAGTGGTAACGAACCATAATGGCTATATATTTGCAGAAAATTACGAAGTCTGTCCTCTCTTTTTTCTTCGTGTTGGACTCAAAGGGCATCGTCTTCTTCTCTGCAACTCAGGCCTCAACCTTTTCGAATCAATCTCAACACCAAAGGTACTCAATTTCATTTCTTTGAATCAATCAATCCTTGTTAACAATTCCCAATTTCGTTGCATAATTCATATTGTTCGTTCTAGTGGTTGCGTTGATTCGAAATAGCGGAATGAAATCAGTAATAGGTTGTGTTCTTATGTATTCTATTTGATCTGATTCCATGTTTCTGCTACTAGTTGGTTTTGAAATTTCAAATTTAATTTCAATTTTGAATTTTGAAATCGGAACCCTAGCTTTTAGATTTGATTAGGGTTTTCGTTCAAATTGATTGTGTTTGGTAAGATCTTTTGGTTACTTGTTTGTACCACAGAGTTTGATTGATCTGGTGGTCTCAAGATGCCGGCTACAGCGGGAAGGGTTCGCATGCCCGCGAACAATCGGGTGCACAGTAGCGCTGCCCTTCAGACTCATGGTATATGGCAGAGTGCAATTGGGTATGACCCTTATGCACCTAACAAGGATGAGTCGAAGAGCTCCGCCCAGCCCGCCTCTACCAACGTTGAGCCCGAGGGTGAGAATGCTTATGCCAGCTTCCAGGGTCTTCTCGCGCTGGCCAGAATAACCGGGTCGTCGAACGCTGACGAGGCACGCGGATCTTGCAAGAAATGTGGGCGTGTCGGGCACCTCACTTTTCAGTGTAGGAACTTCCTGAGCCTTAAGGATGACAAGGAGAAAGACCCGGAAGCGATTCAGGCTGCGGTGATGTCCGGGTTGGACAAACTGAAGGGAATTGCCGGTAAGGCGAATGGTAAGAGTAAAGGTGACAGCGAGGATGATAGTGAAGATGAGGATGAGAGTGAGAGCTCGGACCCTGACGTGGATTCTGAGATGGAGAGGCTAATTGCTAAACGATATGGAAAGAAGGCCGGTAGCAAGGGGAAGTCGTCGAAAAAGGAGCGGTCTGATGATGATGAGCTGGATTCAGGAAATGATTCTGGAGAGAGGAGTAAGAGAGGCAGGTCCAAGAAAAGGAAGAGCAGGAAGAGGATGAGTAACGACTCGGAGGATGAGGATGAAGGTAGTAAAAAGAGGAGGAGGGAGAAGAGAAGGAAGAGAGATGAATCCTCATCTGATGACGAGGAGGAGCGGCGGCGGCGGCGTAGGAGGAAAAGCAGGAAGGAGAAGAGCAGGAGAAGACATCATCGCCATTCTGATTCCGATTCTGATGATTCCAAGAGACGGCGCAAGCGGAAGAGTAGAAGGACAGCAGCTTCTTCTGACTCTGATGCAAGTGCTTCAGATAATTCACGCGTTGGGAGGGGAAAAAATAGGTCTGAGAAGAGAAGCAGGAAACGTCATCATGAAGTGGATGAATAGAGCAAGATGAGGCGACGAGAGGTAACACATCTTGAAACCTTGTCTGGGCTGTTATTGTTGATGCGTATTGATATTGTATGTAATTACGGGCCTCGAGGGAATTGCATATTTGTTTTCATGTCTTTTAAATTAACCTACGAAGAACTTATTTATTAATCGCAAATCATTCAAGGTCATTGAATTGATCATTTGTGTGTTAAGATCGTGATTTATGACTTATTACAGCCATTCACGGTTTAATTTATGTAGTACTGTAAAGGTACTATTATGTATTTTGTCAACTAACGCCACTATATGGTTTATTGGATAGTTTTTTTTATAGAAGAATGTTATTTTTATTCATAAACTCTGACAGAATTTTCACGAAGGATGCAATTAGATGTCATAGACAACCTCCTGCGAAGTTGGTTCGTAGCCCATTTGCTTATGCAGTAGTGAATTATTGCTTTATTAGCATTGCAGGTGCATTAGATGTATCCGTTCTGTCCTCACCATTAGGCTTTGAAATAAATTAGAGAGATTTTATAGGGTAACTATGATGTCACAAGTGCTGATAGAACGTAAGATTTATCCATTGTCTACGTTGAATTGCTCTTTCTAGACCATTAGGGTGATTAAAGTGCTATACTTAATTTGTAGTGCTGAATAGAAATATGATCATCGTTCATTGCATCCAAAACTTGTGAAGTGGGAAAAGGCGAATAGTTTCCCGACAGTCTCTTTTTATTACACTAACTTACATATGGACCTAGTTATGTTCTCTTTACTTATTCCATTCCGTTTCCTTTCGAGATGATCTGCATGCATACGTATCATTCTGTAAATCTAATAAACACTTGTTTGATTTGCAGGAACGTGGGGCTTATAGAGGTCAAAACACATTCCTTATGCCAGACAGCCAAAAAGTATTAATCAACATTGTGGTCTTCAATTAAATAAGGAAAACCAGTGATGATGTCTAGCAGTTTGAAGATATGGGTTTCAAAAGTGTGTTTTAAATTTGACGGAAGAACAAAGTTATGAATTATGTGCACTTATGTAATTGTGGTTAAAACTTGTTTGTATGACTATGGGACACAACTTTCTTTGTCTTTCCATGCTTGAGTATGTATGTGTGGTTGCAGTAGCTTTTGGCTTAAATAGGAGATCCCTATTTGTTTGGGTATTCTTTTTTTACATTTGATTGATATCATCTTGATTTGTTTGGGTATTCTTTTTTGAAACATCAACCCCACTTGACCTTCTCTGTTTTTGGAGTCCCACATGGTCACATACCAATATATCTCCTTGTTTAGTTTATTGAAACCGTTTCATTGTGTAAGTTCAAGCAAGAAGAGAACATGCTTGCATTGAAACGATGTCGTTTGCAGTGGTATGTATATGTAGGCCCATCTACGGGGCTGGCAAAATAAATGGGCTTTTGAATGGCTCAAAAACGATCCAAAAGGAGAAATAAAAAACTGGCTTCGCCCGGGTTCGAACCGGAGACCTTCAGTGTGTTAGACTGACGTGATAACCAACTACACCACGAAACCTGTTGCTTTGAACTAAAATCCCTGAAAATTAATACAATCATGTCTTCAGCAAAGCTAATTTAATCATGAAATTGAACTTACTCTGTTATGTTCCCAAATATCTGACATGTACATGTTCCATTCAAAAACAGATTCGATCCCTCACAACATTAACCCTAAATGTTTTTTGAAATATATATGTTCATTTTACCTCATTTATTTAAGGGTTAATTAAAGAAGTTTACATGTGATTGTCCATGAGAAATTTACATACACACCCATATAATTTAAGTAGTGCAAGAGGTAAAGAGGGTTGAAAACTCCATTCATTTTTGGGACCCCAAAGCATAGCAGTGGTGATGCTGCCACAAACCCACGCACATAATATAACAACCTTAAAACAGGGACACTGTGAAAGTGGTCTCCGAGAACAGTAGAGACTTATTTGTGGTTTGTTCTGTCATTTGCAGGTGCATGGGTCGCAGCTACAGCTTGATCCACAGTTGCACCTATCGTTCTCTAATCCATAGCTCCTCCTGCTTCCATTCATTTCATCCAACAAAAGAAGAAGAATATTCATTCAAATTATTCAAGCACTTCAAATTTAATCACTTAATCATCTCCCCAGCTATTACGTACGATTTGGTCTGAGCAATGATGGTTTGAATGGTGATGGTCTTCTCTGAGAAACCAGCTGACCTGCACAGTAAAGACATGACCAATTTTATATGACAGAAAAATATTGTTGTTAAATAATAGTTAGAGTATGTTATTGTATGAAAATGAATATAAAATTACCCATTGCAGCCAGGGCCGCATCCACAGTTCCCTCCACTGCAAGACATATTCTTAGGATTTGAATTCTCTTTAACTTGACGAGGATTTGGTTTTCTTGGGTGCTATGCTGCTATTCATGGCGAAATGAAGCATGTATCCACCGTACATGTTGTGAATAGATAGTCCCTCTCAAGTAATCCATTTCTCTGGCTTCGATCATATCAGCAATGAAATGGACCCATTTGCCATACAGCCCATACCCAAATCGACAAAATAGCTTACTTTTGTTAATGTGTATGTCTGCACTTAGATTGATAAATTGCCCCTTAGGATAGGGTAAGAGGCAGTAGTGGAACTTAACATTTTCTAGGAGGGAAAGTGAGTCACTTTCAACGTCGATCTGATCCAAGGAACAAGAAACCTATTTTATCATTACCAAATTTCTAAGAGGAACTATGTAAATGCAATGTCAAATGTGATTACTAACTAAGAAGCTGTTGTTAGATCCTATTCAGCTCTACCATGTCTGCACAACATAATCTGTACTAAGATTTGGTTATAAACCTCTTGGCTGATATAAGTGTCGTGACCAACCTTATCGACTGCAATTCTACTCCCTCCTCCAGAACCGCACTCGCACACAGGATAGATGGCAACTCATTCATCCACACCCTCATTGATTGTATTTGCCATTTAAATGGCCAATGCATGCGCTGAAGGGTTCACTGTTGCAGATTTTAATGTTATTTACTTTCGCCCGCAACAGTTCCGTGAATAGAGTTCAAATGAATTTGATTGATAAACAATTGACAACAGTATGTAAAGACACTTCATTTTATCAAATTTGAATATGACCGGTAAAATGATTGCGAGCCTACCATCAGGCTTGCCAATACAATCATGTCGGCTACATACAATTAGATTAAGATTTACTGCTTCATTATTGATCGCCAATAAAATATGGCTAGCATTTGTCCATCATTTTCCCTCCAGATCTGAAGTGTTTCAGGGCCCAACTACAGATTGTTCTTTTCTACATTTCAGATGAATGTAACAAATGTACAGTTAAGTTAGAAACAAGAAGCATTCAGAGTCTGAAATAGGTATGTGTTAACCTTGCTTCAGAAAATGAAAATACAGGTTTTGTTTATTGTAACCATCAATTTGAAAGAAATGCATGCTAATTCTAGAGGCTTAAACTACATACTTAACACTACTACTATCAAACTTGACGTAATAACCTAACCCCCTTACTTTAGATGGCCAGGGCAAAATTACAAGTCCTTCCCACACTAATAAACTGTAAACAAATATCACCAAACAACATGAGCAAATAAAAACACTACATAATTCCTCCTATGTCCAAAAATAAGTGTCATGAGTTAAATCTGGATGTCCCAAAATAAGTGTATATAATTACCGTTAAGTTAATGACATTAACTCGACAATGGGGCATCCAAAATAAGTGTATATAATTGCCGTTAAGTTAATGGCATTAACTCAATAATGGGGTGGCGGATGGAGATCATAGGAGAATGCAGTGAAAAGAGAAGTACTTACTCCACCAGTCCCTAATCCTTACTAAAAAAACAAAATGGGTTATCTACATTACAGTGAATCATTATTATCAATCCAGCCTAAAATAGTTAAATTTATGCTGAAAGCATGAAAGGTATTCTTTCAATCACTAGAGGCTTATATATATGTCCATTCTATGATAATAATATAATGCTTTCAAATGTTACCTGAAACTTCTACAATCCAAGAGGTCCATAATTGAGATGCTTAAGTTGCAGATACAGGAGGCTAAGCTCAGCTCTACAACTACAACCCTGACAACAATGGGAAGATCTGATATAAAATATAAGGATCCTAAACATATTTAGCAATTGAATGAACTTCCAAGTCTATGGCCAATTGAACCCAAAATCCATGTATGAAGTGACACAAAAACAAGAAGCATATACCAACATGTACATATGCATAATATTGACCTTTTATCAACAGGGTACTTGTCCAAATTATCCATAATAGCATCAACTGAATGACAATTTTAAACTCTCAAGCTATAACTCAGGTGATAAATCCAAGTACTTATCCAAGTATTTGTTATGCTAATAGAAATATTGACAAATTCAAATTAGGGGAAAATCAACTCAGGTGCAACAAGATATAACTAAAGACAATTCCATTAACCTTTAAAATTTTACAATAAGACCAGATTCACAAAATCATTTCACTTTCAAGGGTCCATGAAATCAAAAGTAACCCAAATGCATGTACAGTGACACAAAAACAAGAAGCATATATATGCATAACACTGACTTTTATATCCAAATAATCCATAATAGCATCAACTAAGCAATAATTATAAACATTTCAAGCTGTTTTTGTGATGCTATTGGAAGTTTTGACAAATTGAAATTAGGGGAAAATCAACCAACAAGATATAACTGAAGACAATTCCATTAACCTTGAACAATATTACAATAAAGAGCAGATTCACACAATCATTCCATTTCCAAGGGTCCATGAAATCAAAAGTGCAGATCCAATCAGAGACAGACCTAGGCCCTCTCACCGCGAATCCTCCTAGCAAGCTGAATATCCTTGGGCATGATTGTGACCCTCTTGGCGTGAATCGCACAGAGATTGGTGTCCTCGAAGAGACCGACCAGATAGGCCTCGGCGGCCTCCTGGAGCGCAGAGACGGCGCTGCTCTGGAATCGAAGATCTGTCTTGAAGTCCTGAGCGATCTCGCGCACCAGCCTCTGGAATGGGAGCTTGCGGATCAGGAGCTCCGTGCTCTTCTGGTACTTGCGGATCTCACGGAGAGCGACGGTTCCGGGCCTGAACCTGTGTGGCTTCTTCACTCCTCCGGTGGCCGGAGCTGACTTTCTGGCGGCCTTCGTCGCCAGCTGCTTCCTCGGCGCCTTCCCTCCGGTCGATTTCCTGGCGGTTTGCTTGGTTCTGGCCATGGCTTGAAAGTTTCTGTGCAGAGTGTTTGTTTGCTGAGAAAATGATGGAAAGTGAGAGGAAATGCTTTGGCTAGTGATGAGAGTCTGAGGGGTTTGAGGGTTTATTTATAATTGTGAATTGTGGAGCGGGAAATGCAAAAGCGGGTAAAAATTTTGGTCGTGTTTCTTTTTAGGGTGAATTTGGAGCGTTGATTTCTCGTACAGTTAAAGGCTGAGATTTGTTGTTGGTGTACGCACGCGGATTGCGATCTGTGGCATCATCGAGTAACCAATCAAATTGTTTCTGGTGTTGAATGAATCTGGTCGTTGTTTCTTCGGGCCTCAACCCAAACCTAAATGGGTTATTATAGCCCAATATCACATGATTGTACCTATACTTTATGGTATTTTTAATTTTTATGATACCCTAACTATCTCTTTTTTTCACTTTACTAAATTTTGCATAACTTTATAATATTTCGTTAATATTTAAACAAATACAAAATTATCCCTCAACAAATATCAAACAAAATAACGATTTTTCGGCATCTCGCTAGTGTTAATGTCCAGTTTCGTGAGCTTAACGATCTTCGTCAGAAATTGCATCTAACCAAATGGGTTGTCACTGACGCTTATTTAGGGGTGTCCACGGGTCGGGTTTTTACCCACACGACTCAATTACCCACCCACCCGTTCATTTACGGGTGAACAACTGGAGACCCGCCACCCGAAAATGTTATAAATTTTCACCCGTTGGTTTGACGGGTGGGTCGGGTGGGTGACCCGTAGAACCCGAATTTGATGGGCTTTGAAAAAGCCCAATATATTTGGCCCAATAACTGCAAGCCCAAAATTGTAAAACATTAACAATAAAATCTGTCAACATACAGAACACATCTTCATCAACTTGTAGACATCAACTTACAAACAAATTGCAGAACTTGCAACTTCCAAATTGCAGAACATTGGCAATTCAAGACTTGAAATTGAAATTACAAAATACATACTTGAGTAATTCAGACTTACATTGTCTGAATTACTTAAGTATCTACT
>JAYMTP010004350.1:0-15094 GCA_036897365.1 Geranium brycei
ATTAATAAAATAAATGAAATTACATGTTGCTGCCACCGATGTCAACACTCATTCTACACCACATATCGCACAATCAGACGGTTATTAAATGTTCTAATGTTTACATACTAATGAGTGGTTTGTACTCGATTAAGACCCTTTAAATACAGGAAAATCAACTTATTTTTCTCATATTTTATGATAATGACTTTTCTATAGTTTGCATCTTAATAGTTATGATTTCCAATTGAATAATCTTCTATCATATAAGAAATATTCTTATTATTTTAACAATAATAAATGATATTAATTTGTTATAAGGTGAAATAACCGTTTGATACATAAAAAATTTTTTCTAAAAAAAAACAGATCCAAGTAATATTTATTTTTTTCTGCACACCTAAAGTCTCTTTTTATGTTCATTTAAGGGTATCAAGTCATGATTAAATATGAGAAAAATGACACATTGAATACGCAAGTAAGAAAAATCCGAAGTCCATCTGTTCTTTGATTGTTAAATGATCGAGGTTTGTGGGCTCTGGTGGGGATCAGAGGACGGGGGGAGGGGGGTCAACGATGCTTGAGAGACTGGGGAACATTGCAGATGGATCGTCTTCGGATGTGTTCAATCTGGTTTGGGCCCTCTGTTAGACGATTTGGGGAGCGAGGAATGCGCTTTTTTGGAGGGGAGTCAGGCTAAATAAAAGCTCATTGATACCTCAGGCGGTGAGATTAAGAGGGGAATGGTCGGAGGAGTGGGGAAGGAGACTGGGGGTCAGGGGAGGGCCAGGGCGGGTGGAGAAATGGGGGAGGCCAGAGGAAGGTTGGAAGAAAGCGAACGTGGATGGAGCTGTGGACGGGCGGCGTGTAGGTTTGGGATCAGGCTGGTGGTCCGGGATGATGCAGGGGAGGTCGTTTCAGTGGCTTCAATTCCGGGAAGGGATATTACCGATCCGACGACAGTAGAGGCTTGGAGCGTTCACGAGATGCTTAGGAGGGTGATGGAGGAGGGTTGGAGGCGAGTGACCGTCGAGACGGACTGCCAGGGATTGGTAGTAGAGGTGAATGGAAGAATGGCAGTGCTGGCGCCAAAGGGAGGGATCATCAAAGACTGTAGACATTTTCTTTCACAATTAGGTGAAGTAAAGGTAGTTTATGTTCGTCGTTCAACGAATAGAGCGGCTCATGTTCTCGCAAGGGCGACTTTATCGGGATCTGAGTTGTACTTGGGAAGGGAGGATGTCCCTCCTAAGTTTAATTCATGTGTATTGCTGTATTTAGTTTAATGAAATTTGGGTGTTGTTATTAAAAAAACGGTCATTCTCCTCCTTACAAACATAAATGTAACAAAGCATGCGAATATAATGTTTGTTTCGTCAATTGGTAAAACACTTAAACTTGGGTCCAAATGTCCTGGGTTCGAGTCATGCTGCGATACCTTACGTTTATTGCCAACTTCTGTTGGGCCTCTCTCTTCCGATGGGAGTCAAGTGACAATATTGGACCCCTTCTACATAGGGGTGTGACTTGAACACGTTATTAATACAATAATCTTAAGAACTTTTAAAAATTACAAATTTAGTGCCGTCTTGCTTCATCATAACTTGTAACACATTATTTCTTCGCATGTTATGCACTCAAAATGGATTTCACAAGTACATTCACTTGACAACATCTCTTACAAAGAAAATTCTAAAATTGAACAACTACCCAAAATGGAAGGTGTATTTCCTTAAATATTCATACATGCCAAAACTTTTCATTCCCAACAATTACTCTGTGATGTGAAGGATGGAAAAAGCTAATTATGGAAAATAGATATTGTGCTTAGTTCATTTTGTGTTTGGTTCACCTATTGAGCAATTAACACCTAACACACCATATAATATAATATAGAATAAGATTATCTTATATTATATCATCATTTACTTCCGTATTAAAATCGGTTGTATATGGATTAGAGACAATAATTATGGCCGAGAGTTCTGCTGCTTTATTTTTCTCTTTTATATTCATATTTTATTACTGATAAAAATGACAAACAAATACCTTAAGTCAACAAACATGATTTTTAAAAAATTAAAACAAAACTCACGATTCGAACCCTGGACTCTAAATTTATGGAACAAAATTTAACAAGTCATTAACTATTGAGTGTCTGAGCCAACTTATGGTAGTAAGAAAAAGTTAATTATGTACTTTTAGAAAAAAGTTTCACATTTTAAAAAATAAAATTAGTAAATGACCATGACTATTACTTTTACATACTACACTGGGCATGGTCACGGAATCGGGCCCGATCAGACCAGACCCGATCTTCCGTTTCTCTGATCATTTAAACTATACGAAGAATCATTATGTGAGAAAATTATCCGGTTTTAACCTTGGGTTCTACACGACGATTGTCTTTTCATTTTTAATTTATGCTCGATTTATAAGTTAAATTAGACAAATTAGAGCCCTATTTATAACCAAAACATTAAATTTGCAATCATAAAAATACCAACAAAAAATCGAATGTCATGATTTCATTATTACAACTCAATCGAATAAAGTTTGCAAACACAATAATAACAATGTAAAATAAATAATATACGTGGGTGGATGAGAGATGAACACGTAACGAAGCGAACCAATTAGGTTCTTACTGGTTAACCGGTAATTACGAGTTTTGAGAACTAGAACCGAATCGAAATTCAATGTTCCTTCAAATTCAGAACCAGAAACCGAAACATTCACTGCAGTTCTGATATTTTGATTATTGATCCATTTTTTATTCGAAACTAATTTCGGGTCGAAGAGTGTATGTATTATATTATATTGTATTGCACACAAAAATGCGTAACCGTTAAATCCCAAAGCCCAACTCAACAAGCTATTCTTAGGCAGTTGGCAACTTGGCTTACCAATATTCTTTATTTAATTTAATTTAAACTAAATCTAATTTTATCTGAAAAAATAATGATCAATTTCTTTTTCTATTTTCTATTTTGAAATACACAAAAAAATAAAATAAAACAAAGCAAAGGAATTTATATTTTACTTCCATAAACACAGCCTTAACAACAACCGCAACATAGTGATATTTTCTGGCAACAAAGCGTTTTCTCTCATTCTCCGAATCGCCAATCTCGATCGAGAAAGGTCAGTGAATGGCTCAATTCTCTGTCTCTTCCTTTCGATTCTTCAACTCCAATCGCTGATTCGATTCTGTGCGTTTCGTTTCATGAATGTATGTGTTTCTGTTGTTTTGAATTGAATTGAGTTGTGTTGTGTTGCAGGGAAGTTTTTGATTTTCTGTTTTGTTTTATTTTGATGTGTGCTGTGAACTTTCTGTTTGGTTTCCGGGAAAGCGGAGGAAAAAGAGATGAGAAGGAAAAGGAAAAATGAATGAATAAATAAATCACATTTGAGTGTTTGACGTTTTTTCTGTTGAATTTTGTGTTTGTGAATAAAGAACTCAAAGTTACTGAAATAGTAGTGTTGCGCTCAGTTGATCTATTGGTTGTTGCCTCCGGGTTTGGATTGGGGAAAGATTAGCATTTGATGACTCTGATTTGTTTTTTTCTGCAATTTATCTGCAGCTAAATGGAGCTTATAGTTCATGTAGTGTTGTTCAATTGTCTGATTAGTGAATCTGCCTAGTTTTTTTCTTCTGTATTGTTCTGGTGATGATGATTATGTTATGATCTTTATTGTTCCCTTAACTCTATAGATTCTGAGAAAAAAGTGCTGGTAAAGCAAGGAAATCAAGAAATCAACATTCAAGCTTGTGATTTTTTGTTTGTTTGTCTATACCTCAACAATCAAAGACCTCCATTGACTTGATGAGGGTAGTCGAAACTTGCCTGTGTTTTTTTCTATTCTGTGTTTAGGATCTAGTAAATTGTGAATCTCAGGAGTTTTAATCTGTGTTTTATTCAAATTTTCCTTAATATTGATCTCTACTCTGGGCATTCCCCTGAATCCAAGCACGGGATCAACTCTTGATCCTTTCATATGAAAATCTGATTTTTTAATAATTTTTATTTCTGCTTCATACACTAGGTATCCAGCATTGAAATTTGCAGTTATACAGTGTACTGTCAATCATGCGATTTAATAAGGGAAATAAAGTGGAAGTATTGAGCCGCAAGGAGGTGCCCTCAGGTTCCTGGCATCGCGCTGAGATAATCATGGGTAATGGCCACAACTACACGGTCAAATATGAGAGGAAGGCTGGTACCACTGACAAGACAATTGTGGAGAGGGTGCCTAGGAAGGCCATCAGGCCTTGCCCTCCTCCACTTAGTGTTTCTGAGGATTGGATTCCTGGGGACACTGTAGAGGTGCTCGATAACAACTCTTGGAAAATGGCAACTATATCAAAGGTGTTGGGGAAAAAGTATTTTTTAATCAGGCTGCTTGGATCTTCCCAGGAATTCAAGGTCAGCAAATCTCACCTCCGACTGAGGCAGTATTATCAAGATGACAGATGGGTTATGATAGGAAAGGTAAAATTATATGTGCCCGTTGTTATATTTCATCTGTATTATGCAATGCATATTTTATCTGTGTGTGACTTTTTAAGTTTTGTATTGTCATTTTGGTTTGCGGTGTGTATCACCTTTACTTTTCTTTCAGTTTCAGATTTACAGTATAGAAAATTTTAAAAAAACTGAATTATCCTTATAGAGCAATATTGCCTATCACTTAGTCCTCAAGTAAATAATTAATGTGTGAGGTGCCATATAACTCATTTTCTTAATATTTCAAACAGGTTTCTGGCAATTGTGAAGAAAAGAAACACGATGAAGTTTTAAATCTGAAGTATAATCATAATGCAAGCTCCCGTGTTCAGCAGAAGAATAAAAGGATGAGTGCACTTGTAAAAGATGACTATTCTTTTGTTGGAAATGAAGGAGGTTTCCAGGAATCACGTATTGTTTCCTCCCAAACTCTGAAGAGAGGTTCACCTTATTGCTATTCTCCTGTGGAAGCATGTGTTGGAGCTGCCCAGAAGTTTAGAGCAATTGAAGAGGAGGGCAGGCGTAGGCGTCTGGTTGCTACATATCCTTCCTTATTTCCAGAACAGATAGAGGCTGTTGCTTCCCCTCTACAAATGCGGCGTGAAAAATTGGATGCAGAGAGGAGGAAATCAAATGATGTCATTGGGTGTGCGCTTGCTATGAACGTAGACTCTAATGATGTTGATAGTGATCTATGCTCTGTTGGTAGTTGTAGCATCAGTAGCAACAATTCCCATAAGTTATCTCATCACTTATATAGGGGTCCTGTTGAAGATACTGATGGGCATTTTAGTGATGCTGAGTCTGCTTGTCGGTTGGGGAATGAAGGAGGAAATTATCTCCTTCCTTCAAAAGAGGAATTGGCAGCTGAAATCCATAGGTTAGAGTTGCATGCCTACCGTTGCACAATAGAGGCATTGCATGCATCAGGACCCTTAAGTTGGGAACAGGAAGCATTGGTGACCAACCTTCGTCTTTCACTCCATATATCAAATGATGAACATTTAATGGAGCTAAGAAACTTGGTTTCTTCTGAAACTAGCATCCCTGTTAATTGACAAGAAAATAAGAGAACTTTTTTATACAGTTTTTTCTTTCTAGCTGTAGGATTTGTTGAACTTCTGCTTCAGCGACCTCACTTCATTGTAAGATCAGGGTGAAATGTTGCTCTTGTTTTCGTTATACAACCTGTAGTTGTCTAGTTAGACTTAGAAATGTATGTATCAACTTTGCAAAGCAAGGAATGCTACCCATCTTTATCTTCCTTTATTATGTTCATTCTTTGTGTCTCTTGTTTAGTAATTTTGTTGTAGATATGTTCTCTATGTTTTCTTTCTAACCAGAATGCAAACTTTGAGGAAAGTATACCTAAAAGTTTGCAAAGAGGTGGGGCATCAAGCAATACTGTTTCAAATGTGTACTTCTGCCATATGAATGTAATGCTGGAATTTTGATTCTGAACTAGTTTGGCTATTAGAAATAGTGTTATTGTCTCACCAGAAGATTGATAGTATTGTGGCAATGACTACATGTATTTGTATCATAAACATTTCTCCACAAGTGCTTAGTGAAGCGGAGTTGTGACATTCTTTGCTTTGGAACCTCTTGTGTATAATGAAGTTGGTCCATGTTCTGTGTTTTATTATGATATGAACACCATCAATTTCCTCATTACCATTTGGCTGCATAAGCAGTTTCATTGGAGGTTATTATTGATGCTTCCCCTGCATTTTCCAGGGTAAAGTAGGAGGCTAGTACACCTTGCTTCCAAATATCTAAAGATGATGTTTGTCAGCTTAACTCTCTAAACAATGGGGAATATAGTATTGAGCGTGATGAGCCAGTGGCATGACTGATTTACTGGTTGCAGGCTGCAACATGTTTCTTATCAGGCCGCCAGCTAATCTTAGATACATGTTCTTGTGGAGGATGCAAGCTTAGAATTTTGCGGCCGTCATGTGATAACATGATGTTTAGACACTTGAAAGTGCTTTTACTTCAAACCATTACCCGGGCTCATCCATGTTTTTGTCTTCTGCTTCATGGCGTGTGATGAAGCTAATCTGCAGCAAAGGTATCAGATGGACTTCTTTATTTGTATTATTATAGCTTTTGTAGTCTATTTACAGTTCTTTCTCGGATTGGTTTTTTGCTGAGTTCAAGATCCACGAAACTTTGACAGCCCTTACTACAGAAGTAGGGTAAATACCATGTAAAATCAGATGGTGCATTTCATGAATAAGATTGTTTGTGATGCATTGGAATTATAAATCAAATGGGAACCATACTAGGCTTGCTTGTTAAATGAATATCATGGTATCTTTCTCAGTATTGCTTTAATAACAGAAAATATACTCTTGAAATCAGGATGCCTTTCTGTCTTAGAATTAACAACTCTTTTGTAATTTTGGATAGTAATTACATCCAGAATAGATGTGGCTTGAATTGTAATATTCCTTTTAGCATTGTGGCTTCAGTTACTGATCTGTTTCAGGCCAGTGAGTTTTATAGTGCTTCCTAACGTTTGGTACATGCTAGTAGTGTAGGATGTCTTCAATTATTGCCGATAAAAAAAAACTGGCTAGTGAAGCACGGGATTCTGTGTCTTTCTAATGTTATTGCCGCATATCATATTTGCAAGCCATTTACTGTGTGCTTTTAAGCTGAACTAAATTTACAAATAATCCCAGAAAATTTCAACCAAACTGCTTATTGTTGCAACAATTTATCCAGTAGCATGGCATAAAATAAGTTGAAATGCCACATTATTCTTTCTCAAGAAGTGTGAAGGCCATATTATTCTTGTGTTACCACATACTCTTCTGATAGTCATATGATTTGTTCTTACTCTTCATTATCATTACATCTTTCTTCACTTCAAATGAATTTCAACCAGAGGTGATTCCCATCTTCTATTGTGTGAAGGTGAAACAGAAAATCTTCTACTCTGACATCATTCCATTTTTGTGTTGACATGATTTAGAAAATAGCAGATTGCTATACTAAGCTGGGGACGTGCATGTGTATAGTGTCAGTGATCTGTATCTCTCAAGAAATTATTTGTCTCATGTTTATCTACAAACAGCAAAATTGATTAATTACTTAGACTGATATTTCTGCTGCTTGTCTGGTCATGTGTTTAACTGTCTGTTATGGTTCAACAAGACATGACCCAGAGACAAGGGCACTTTTGCATGCTTGTATGAAATTGTCTTTGTTAGAAATTAGAACAACTTCACAAAGCTCTTTGTATGCGCTAACGGATAATTCATTATAGAGGGAGCAATGTACTTAGACAAGTTTATTGTGCACTATGAAGTACCATAATGTTGATCCATTTGTCTTTGGACAGTTTAAGGTATTGATCCCAAGCAGTCAAAATGATGTTAGTAAATTTCTGGTTGCTGTCATATATCAGTGCAAGAAGCATTGGCATTTTCTTCCTTCCCTTCCCTTCCCTTCCCTTCATGTAGAATTTGTTTTTTAGTGAAGTGAAAGCGGACATGGCTAAGCTTTATGCTTCTGCTTGGTTTTGACTCTATTTCCTTGTGAAAGCATACTCATTTTCTTCTCAGGTAGACCTACATGCCAACTGAAATGTTCTCAATCCAATGATGACATTCAGGTAACACCAGCTATTATATATCTTTTTATGGAAATAAAAATATGTTTGATCTACAGCTTTCAGCTTCCTTAGCTCATGTTTTGGCCATAATTTTGCTGCTCTGATATTTTACTAATTTACTGGTTTAGTTCTTGTTAATTAGCTTTGTTAAAACCATCGGTAATTGAAAAATGCATAAATTTGACTTCATCTGCCAGCATATGAAGGGTGGTGAAATAGATGATACTCCAAAGAAATTTGCTGTATTTGCAAGGAATGAGATGTAAGCTTCCCAGCATGACAGTCACAGTCCAGCTGGTTCTGATTTGTCTTCTTTATTGCTCTATTTGCAGGATCCTAAATGCTTGAACTTGTGCTGTAGCGTTTGTAACCTTATGATACTTATATGTGAAATTCCTGGCAGTTTGCTAGAGAGTTGACTCCAGGAAAATGGCCATCTCTGAAATGGGCCAATGCTCGTCAGTGAAGGTCTTTCTGATGGCCCAATCTTTTTCTTTCCTGCTTTGACACAGCACTGTGCCTGGTGGGCTGCTACAGGAGGAAAATCTCCAAGTCCACAACTCTTGCTGGCACTGCCATGGCAAAGGTTGCAAGCTGGAAAGGAGCTCCTTGGACTTGAAACGGTCTCGTTTGGTATGTTTCTCTATTATTCTCTTTTTCACCTCATTGTTTTCAGGCTCTATTTGGTTGTTATGAAGTGATGTGTCACGCTAAGAAAGAGACAATGAAACTGTTACGAGTGTTACATCAAAAAAAATGTGAATTAGGCATCCACTTATCAGTTTGACTTTTTAAGTGAGTCAATTTTTTAACATAATATTTAAGTTTGGTAGCTACCTGCTCCCCCATGGGTAAACAACCAATATGTTATTCCAGTTGTAGAGTTTTTTGTAGACACTCTTAATCTGACCAGCACGTGAGGAGAGGTGTTAGAACATTACATTGAAAAATTGTGGATTCATCCACTAGCTTAAATAACAATTGTGAACATACAACTATTAGATTGAACTTGTATGTGACTCGAATTTGCAACACAAACATCATTGTCATGAAATGATGCATCTTTGCTCATGGACTCCAAATTTCCCCCAACCTTAGCCACTTTCATTTATTTGAATTTGGCCTCTTTCTTAGCTTAACTTTGCGTGTTCCATCTCTTCCACGCAAACATAGATAAATGAGATTCATACAGTAAACACCCATTCATAGGACACAATCTCTATATTAATGGGCCTTTTTGTTATGTCAAGTCCTTTAAGATTTATTAGTAAGGGTACAGGCAACTCAGATACTCATCCAATTCTCCATGTTCTGTCTAGTCAAGAGAGCACCAAGATGTTTGTCTTCTTCTTTTTTTATTTTATATATTATTAACCAAAATTGTTGATAAAGAATAGTCTTTGGGTTAGGAAACATGCAAGAAGAAGGCTTAGGCATAGTTGTTCTTCCAGTTTTGTCAGCCAAATACAAAACAAAGCTGCATGGTGTCATTCTTCTGGTCAGTAGCAACCACACTTATTTAGTTATTTATGTTGAAATGAATTATTAATTCACAAATAAAAATATCACAGAACATGATTGATAGGGAATTATGCAGAGTTTTAATTAAACTAGTAAAATTGAGAATAGAAAATAGAAAAAGAGAAGTGATGGATGAGGAGGGTACAAATGAGAGTGTAATATAGCTAATGTCTCATTAAAGTGGCTCCACCAAATCCTCTGCCATTGTCTCATTTGCATCTGTTCATCATTGGTGCTCCCATGTGACCTTGCCCCTCCTAGACAATCACTGAGTGAATGAGATAGGTGTTTTGTATCATTATAATACCTTTCCACCTCCCATCTTCTTTCAAATTTAATACTTCAATTTAAAAAGATTGTTCTTATCATCATGTGGTGTATTTTTTGTCTTAAAAATTCAACTCATTGACCTCTCTTGCTGCTGTGTCATTCATTTCATATCCTTGTTATTTTTGTTCTCTTCTGCCCAGAATTTCATTTCTGCACCAGCACAAATCTCTAGCTTCTTAAGCTCCCCATTATTTGGCTGAATTAAAAGCTTATAAAAAGAGCATTGATATTCTTAACACTGGATAGTGATAGGGTAGTGCAGTGAAATCAAGAATCCACATCTCATGCACAGCACGCCATATGTTGACATTGAAGTCTGTAATAGGATAGACGGGGACCAGCATCTTGATTAGACCAATGAAACTTGGGATTTTTACAAGGTAGCATACATACTATATTATCCTGAATCTTGATATAGGTACATAGAACATACTATATAGATACACATCATTAGAGCAGGCAAAAGGCATTAATGATGGTAGATGCTTAGCTTAATTGTTTTGTGCAAAGTTGGTAGGATAAACTTAATTTGTGGATGAGACTTGAGTTGAGAGCTAAAGATGAATATGAGACCACACAATCACATATTATCTTGGGATCTGACTGTACCTGAATTTAGCATCTCATTAAGATCAGTCAGTCAGTCCTCATTCCCTTTAACAGAGAGCTTGCACTGCACACTCTGCACTGTGCAGTCCCTTGAAAGCTTTTTTTTCCTTTCCTTTCTTTTCTACTGAGCACTAACAATCGTTTTAGCTGCCCCTTCAAGAAAGAGAGGTGAAAAGGAAAAAAAGATGTCTAAGCAATGATATGATATGGCAGAGGGTCTGTGATGAGAGAAGCTGATCAGAATCAGACTGAAATATTATAATTATAGAGATCACATTATTCACAGTACACAAGTGCCAAAGCATATTGAAACTGTGTTATTGTTGCCAATCATCTAAATGAGCATTCATTGACCAAAGCTGCCATTGCTGGCTCTCTTTTGTCCGTGAAATGACAGACCCACCAGTTTCTCTCTCTCCACAGCATGATAGCCAGCTTAATTTCTTTGGAGTTAGCTCAAAATCAGGAAACATTTATGAGTGCATTAGTTTTTGCCAATACACCACAAGACAACTAATAATTAAAATCTAACTACTTGTCTTTTTTATCATATCTTTTGCTTAATCTTCCGTATGAATGAATCACAATCTTTTTCTCTCTTTTAATCAGGTGATAGCTGGAGATTGGGTTTTCTGGAAAGCACTAGGAACCAGGTATATTCACATGTCTGTAGTTTTACATGTTGCTAATTTCTTATTCTTTTGTTAATCATATGAACTAATTTGTTGATGAATATCAAATTTGCATGAGAATAAGAAGGAATAATTTGCCAATAGTTGTATATAGCTTGAGCTTTTCAGATAGGTCCCCACTGGAATGTTAATTTTGTTGTCTAGCAAGGCCGAGGGGACATTTGCCTAGATGTTCATGTCAAAGCATGCTTATAGGACAAAACACACATCATATAAACAAATATCTCCAATTAGAAAGAAAAAAATGTCTATAATTAACATTAAAACAAGGGTTATAGTCATTCAAAAGAAGCCGATTACGTAGACAAACGAAGAGAAACAGGTTAGCAGCATCATGACGATGATAATTTTTTTGTAATTAAAATTAGTACATAGTAGTACTAGGCTAGCATAGCACGCAATTTGAGATTAGTGTCATGATAAGGGAGAATAAACATGATTAGTCATTTGTGATTAATTTAGAGTTAGTGTGTAGCCAAAGACATGGTTCTTGGAATTGAAAAATTGAAAATTTTGGTGAAGACAGAAATGGAGGTCACATGGTAAGGGAAGAGAAATCTTCATCTCCCCCAACCACATGCTCTCCTGGGGACCATCATATTAACTAAAAAGCTTCCTCAAGAGAGCATGAGAAGATCCCAAAAAGCAGAAGCACACTGTTTTATTTCCTTCTTATCCCTATATGAATCCTACTTCTTGTTATGATATGTTTACTGAGACACATAAAAGGAAAGTGTTATGACGAGAGATTGAGTGCAAAAGCAACCAACAAACAATCCAAATACAAACAGTAAATATGAATACCAAAAAAATTACGTGGTTTATCAACAATTTGTCGTTATCCTAGGTGTACATTAGTGTAATATTTACAATACCACATGTTCCTAATCAGAAAAGGAAATAAGAAGCCTAATTTGATAGAAAGACACCAGATTATAAACTCTAACTCTACCAAACAACTTGTTGTGACAGGTCTTTCAGCAAACACAACATATCTATATTGAGCGCTTCTTCTAGCCGTTGGAGCCTATACCGGATGCTTCGCCCATGGACCCCGACTTGTTGACCAGACAAAGAGACCACGGTGTTGTCTAATCTCAATGAATATTAATTCGATTTAGGATATATCTAACAAAGAGATATCCAACAAAAAAATATTAAGTTATAAAATAACCATAACAATGGTAAAATAGTGTTTGTAGTGGAAGCATTTTCATATGTAATGGAAATGCATTGGGCTTAACAACTCATGTTATTGCTTGCTTTAGTTATTTGTACCAAATAAACACAAAAAAAAGCTATGCGGCTTCACTCATATCATGCATGATCTATGCTGTGCTGCCCAAATATGATTTTAGTGATAAAGAAATGGGATTGCTTTGCTTTGCTTTGTGTTTGTGGAGTGTTATTGGGTTGTGGAGTACTAAAGCAACACCCACCCACCACCAGCAAAGTTTCTAATTATGTGTGTTTTTATTTCTGTTTTCGAAAAACAGGTACTTGCTGGAAGCTTCTCATTGTTCCGGTTGTTAATTTA
Source organism: Geranium brycei (assembly GCA_036897365.1). Classification (NCBI taxonomy): domain Eukaryota; kingdom Viridiplantae; phylum Streptophyta; class Magnoliopsida; order Geraniales; family Geraniaceae; genus Geranium; species Geranium brycei. The sequence continues at coordinate 12,802 of JAYMTP010004350.1, forward strand.
CTAATGAACAAGTTGTTGATAATTGGGTTATCTCCGGTTTTGTTGCCGATTGAACCCTTTTGATCAAATCAAAACAGAGATTTTAAGGCACGCAGACAACATTCTTGCATCGGCATTTGCCAGGATTTCTGTTACCAATTACAATGTTTTTGTCGTCTTGAAGTATGTTTGTAGCTTTGAAATTCAAAACACGGAGTCGACATCATGATAAGAATTGAACTAGAGTTTTTTGGTAAAAGGAATTGCTCCTTAACCTCTCCCACTCAAAACAGGCACTCATTAAATTTGAATCTATGATTTGATGAGGTTGGAGACGATTCTAGACTCATCCTATTATCATAGCTCAGTATGGCCGAAATAAGAGACCCGAACATCTGGCACATGTTTAGGCCATGGATGGATGGTAACTATACATTAAAGCGGTTAAATACAAATTTCATTGGAAACACAAAGGAAAGGCCTAAAACTAAAAGTAAATGTTAGCTTTAAATTAGTGTTGGGAGGAGGATTTAAGATGGTTTGGAACAATTCCTTCTAGTTGTATAATGATGATGGTACAAACAAGTGGGTCAAAATGAAGAATGTGATTGTTGGTGTTGGTGGTGCAAGCGTTTGAAGATGAGGGGGGCGCCGTACTGAGGGTAGAGGAGCATGAGGACGGTGGGCGCGTGCTGGTAACGCGGCGAGAGGCGGAAGGAGAAGCGCTGGAGAATGAGGGCGATGGCGAGCTTGGCCTGCAAGATTGCGAGGTTCTGTCCGATGCAGGTGCGCGCCCCAAGGCCGAAGGGAATGAAGGCCATGGGGTGGTTGGCGGCGCGTGCCACTCCCTCCGAGAACCTCCCCGGGTCGAACTCGTTGGCCGACCTCCCCCACAGAGCCTGGTCGTGATGGACGGCCAGGATCGGTATCAGCAGCTCCGTCCCGCTCGGGATCTTGTACCCTCCCAGCTCCACGTCCCCCTTGGCCCTCCTGATCGTCGCGATTATCGGAGGGTACAGCCTCAACGACTCGTTCAGTATCATGTTCAACTGCACAACCAAGCTAATTACAAAACTAGCCTTCCACAAGAAGACAAATAAACTCATAGATAGTTACCGTCTTGAGCTTGAGAAGATCGTGCTTGGAGGGTGGGTCACGTGATCCGCACACCCTGAGGACCTCGTCACGTGCTTGTACCTGCCACTGCGGGTGCATCGCCAGCAGGACAGTTGTCCACGTCATCAAATTCGACGTGGTCTGCTTGCCGGCGAAGAAGAAGCTCTTGCACTCCTCCACTATGTCACCAACCGTCAACGACTCAATCATCACACCCAACAAGTCCTTCGGACCCTCCTCCTCCGCCGCCCAACCCCTCTGCTGCTTCTCTCGCCGCTCGATCAGCTTCACCAGCGACTTCCTTATCTCCTTGTCCAATTTCCACGATTCCAGGTTCAATCTCGTCGGAACAAATCTGTAAACCAAAATTAATTCTCTTTCTTTCTTTCTCTCTCTCCATTTTAATTTAGAAAAAACTGATATATATTATCTACCTGTATCCGGGAATGAAGACTTTTTGAAAAGCCTCGGCGGCGAGGAGCATTTGGCGAGCCTGTAGCCGGAAAATGGCGATTCCTTCGTCGTAGCTGGCTCCGAAAGCGGTTCTGGTGATGACGTCCTCGGTCACAGTCTGGAACCACTCGGAGACTTCGATCTCAATCTCGCCCGACTCCGACATTGCTCCCGACCACTTCTCCAGCATCTCCGTCACGCTCTTCCCCACTACCGGAACCAGTAGCTACACATTAATTAAAGTTTAATCGGTTATCGAAGGAGAAAAAGATAAAAGGAAATCAAAATTGGGGAAATGAATGTGTACTTTGAGATTTTCCATGTGGAAGGTGGGAGAGATGATCTTGCGGTGGTGGGCCCATTTGACCCCCTTGAGGCTGAGGAGGCCATCGCCTTCGAGCTGCTTCACCAGAGGGTCAGCTTCGCTCTTCTCGTAGAGCTCCGACTTGGAGGTGAAGATTTCACGGATCATGTCCGGATCCGCCACGGTGAGCCTGACAGTGGGCCCGAACCACACCAAGAAAGTTGCACCGTAAATCTTGTTCCAGTGGTGGTAGAAGGAGAGGACTCTGGGGAGGATGTTGTGGGAGAAGTCGGGCATGGGGCGAGACGAAGCCTGCACCATCATCGCCACCACCTCCCTCACATTCCCGACGAACACCCGGTACGGCGGTCCCCTGATCCCCTGCCGGTAGAAATGGTGCTCGATCTTCCGAGGCCGCCACCACACCACCACCACCACCTT
>JAYMTP010004351.1:0-15091 GCA_036897365.1 Geranium brycei
ACTGCTGCCCACTGGGAAGCAATATAAACATGCTTGCCGGATCGAAGTTGCCCACCAGCCAGTATCCAATAGTCTTTGGTATCTTACTAATACCAAACTTAACAATATGACCAAACCCCATTGCATTAAGATCAGCCCTCTGTGCCAGCGTAAACTTCCTCATTGACTTATACAGACCATTGGGCGAAGACCTAGTGTGGATCTTCAGCAGAGGTGTTTGGCCAGCATTTGCATTATGCTGAGCATTATCTCCATTTGCTAGAGCGGGAGGATGTGGGGGTGGATTAGGTAGATTGGTAGCAGTTCGTACCTAAGATCCATGTGGTCTGGGCATGAGATTAGCAGAGTGACCCAAAGACACCCTTGGGGGTACTGATGCTGCCCTCTTAGGGAGGCGAATTTTGACACCATTGCTGGTACGTTTGAATCTCCATGTTCTAATACCAGACGAAGACGAGTGGCAGACAACACCATCACTGCTGGACCCAATCCTCATCCTCTTCAGACGACTAATAAGAGGTTCATGATCCTCAACATCAGAATCGGGAACCACCATATGAATAGTTTTGTCTGTATATACACACAATTGTTGGAGTCAGTATCAAATAGACATAATAAGAAATCATGAAATCTTCCACAATGACTCATGTGGGTGCCTACCAAATTATCAGACATTACAATGACATATACAAATGTAAATGACACATGGTTTACGATGCACATGACACATATTTAGACTTTGGTTGGAGATGAAACATTACGATCATATTTGCCCCAACTGACTTACAATACGAAAATTAAACTTGCAACATAATATGTTGATAATCAGAGTTGACATGCTACGGTAACAAACTATTAGTTGACAAAATACAATATTACTAATGTTTAACCAGTATGTCATGAAAATTAAAAATGAAACATAGTACATTGATGGTAAGAGATGACATATTACATTAACAACTATCAGTTGACATATTACGTGTTTAACCAGTATGACATGTTGGGCATGACACAATCCAAAATTCCATTAAAGATGTATACCTACATCATGTGTCATGTTGCATACCTTATACAACAATCTAATTCAATTGAAGATGAACATACATAGTGATTCCATAACAGAAACCCTTGTATCACATCTATTTGATTGAATGATTAAATTTACTAAGTTGAATCGATAAATTTATCCTTCATCAAACTAGATCTGTACCATAACCACATAACATACCCAATAATTTCAATATTCTCTCACTGTAATACAAAATTGTACTACTTTTAGTACCATGCAAAACACAGAACAAAAATACTCAAAATAAAATAGTAGCATGCATTATATGATAGTTACCCGTCCTCCTGATCTTGGGTGTGTTAGCGATCCTATGTGATTTTCTTTTCATGGGTGCCATTGCAAACCTAGATCAAACTATAACTATTGATAACTTGAATAATGAGTGAATTAGTTTGAACAATGAGCGGCATACTTAAACAACACAACGAGATCACTAACCTCAACTAGGGTTTTAGCCGAAGAATCATAGCAGATTGAGTTTCCTTCGAGCTGGAGATTAGGTTTCCTTTCAGCTGTCGGACATTGAGAGCATTAATCTCTAATTGATTTTTAGAATTTAGAATTTTGCAAATTTTGCGTGATAATTATCCACCGAATCTATCAATTAAATGAAAGTACAAACGTGCCCCTATGAGTACTTGCAATGACACTTCACCCATTCACTTACCACCTTAATTACATTGACTTGCCACCGTTATTTCTGACAAATTACATGCGTCCATTCCTACATTGTGTGGTGAGAGATGAGTTCGGACGTTTGTGTGTCACCGACTTGTTTGTATTCTAGCGCGACCCTGTGTTAAATTCGAAAAGCAAAAAAAAAAGAAGAAAAAAAGAGAGGAACACACACATTGGGCCAAACCACTAACGGCCCAATAGCGTAACGGCCCATCCACAAGAGAAATTATATCCACGCAATTATCCAGATTATTTATAGTTAAATGCTTAACAGAATTCAAAATATCTGCGATTACTATATCGGGTGAACCGGAACCCAATCAACCTAAAAGTTCAGAGCGCGTGGAGTGGGGACCACCAACCCTTACTTCACTTTGACGATAATACCCCTATCTTTTTGTTAATCCACGATTAAACATTTAAACTCTCTTCTCTCAGTTCCATAATCCCTCCTTACTCTTCAACTCAACGGCTTTATTCCAAAAAATTCCCAATCTCAATCCTAACCTAATTTTCTCGAGAAAATGAATTTTCCCCGAAGCTCTCCAATTTGACCTCAGAGCCAAACAGCACTCGATTGGGAAAAGGGATGGCTGGGACCGATCAAACGAAGAAAGTTGCGGATCGGTATCTGAAGCGTGAAGTCCTCGGAGAAGGAACCTACGGAGTCGTCTACAAAGCAATTGACACCAAGGTCACCTTCTTTACTGTTCGTTGATGTTGTCACTGTTAGTCATTTCGACTTTAGGGTTCAAGGATTTGAAAATTTTAGTTTGTACTGAATCAGGTGATGTAAAAGATTTGTTTTTTTATATTACCCAGTTTTTCTCCTTTTCAAATTAATATGGGTTTAAGCTCTGGAAACTTGTGGAGTGAACATGATGGTTTTTTTCTTAAAATTTGTTTATGAATTTAAGATTTTGCTGGATGGAGAGCTTAAAAAGGATGTATTCTGATACTATACTGGCATTGTATATTCTTTTTGGAAAGGGACTGTGCTCATTATGTTAAGATCTTAGTTCAATTTCTGATAAATTGTTAGAGAAGAGATTTGGTTATTGGGCAATTCCAGTTTTTTTTTTTAAATTTAATTTTATGAAACTTCCAACTTGAAAATCTGCCAAAATACATCTGGCCAGATTTGTCATTAATCTGCTATTATTTGAGCTTCATTTTATGATTTTTATTTTATGTTAGACTCTAAACTTCAACACGAATAGTTGCAATCATTGAGGTTGTGTGCACAATGTTTATCACGTAGCCGCAGACTAACCAATTCTGCCGTATCTTTCTGCCTCAGACAAGGACCAAGGTGTATTATTATGTTATACATGATACCCTTGATACCTCCTTAGTCTAAACATCTCATGCAAAGCAACTAACCAATTTAGTGATTGCCACTTTGTTTACTTAGCCACATAGCTCTACATTCTACTTTTTTTCTTCATGTTCTCTTAGTTTTATGTTGATTAATATACAATCTGAAGTTCACAAGTAGATGAACTAGGAATGTTCTAGTGGGTTGGTGGTTTTGATTTATACTTATGAAAGAAGTGATTGCTTTGTGCAGACAGGACAAGTAGTTGCAATTAAGAAAATTCGTCTGGGGAAGCAGAAAGAAGGGGTGAATTTTACAGCCTTGAGAGAAATTAAAATACTTAAAGAACTCAAGGATCCAAATATAATTGAGTTGATAGATGCATTCCCTCACAAGGAAAACTTGCATCTCGTTTTTGAGTTTATGGAGACTGACCTTGAAGCCGTCATTCGCGATCGAAACATATTTCTTTCACCAGCGGACATAAAGTCATTCCTTCAGATGACATTGAAAGGGCTTGCCTATTGTCACAAAAAATGGGTTTTGCACAGGTACATCTTCATGCTTGGAAGCTAGGCTCTATTAGTGGTCTTTGTATTCTATGTTTTATCTCAGATGTATGTCCTTGTGCTTTCCAGGGACATGAAGCCAAACAACTTGCTGATAGGACCTAATGGACAGCTTAAACTTGCAGATTTTGGTTTAGCACGCATATTTGGTAGTCCGGATCGTAGGTTTACTCACCAGGTTTGTATCCTTCATGCAGCCATAAATGGGCTATCCATGTTTTATATGCTAGTATTTTGATTAACAGGTTTCCCAGGGTAAATATATTATTCCAGTACTAGTTTTACTAGATCAAGGCCACTAGCTGGTGCTGATAGCTTGTTGGATTTCCATTGCTAAAGTTAATCAGTCTTGACAATGATGAAATGGTTTAGATACCCTGTCCAGCTTGATGCCTCACTAATAATTTTACCTCATTTTTAGCAAGCATATATTAAAAATTGAGAGTTGACAGAATTATATAATCACATGATTTGTATCCATTTGAAGCATGTATAGTGTAGCTATTTTCACTCTCTCTGTTCGTAAGTAGTGCTAGATATTGTGCACTCAAGCATGTTTTTTTGTCATTTGTGAATGCTTGAATTTACAAACATGCTTTAGCATCTGTTAGGACATGCATGTTTGCTAGTTCAGTAGTTTGCATATATTATTTTCATTCATGTTATTGCTATCTGTTTTCTATTGTTGTAGGCATCCATCTGTTTTAGATTATTGATATGGAATTATGATTCACGTACATCTCACTGGATTGACGAAAATTTTAATCCATCACGGAGTTGGTTGTTGGAGATTCTAGGATTATGTGAGACTGTTTTTCTTTTGTTTTTAGACCTTACCACCTACTTTGTTTATCTATTGTTCTATCTTAAACAGTTAAACAAGTGATTTTGTGGTTGGGTGTCAATTTCTCTATTAATTAAATGGGGCTGAGCCTTTTCAGGTTTTATAATTTTACCTACTTACATTCCCTCTTTTTGAGTAGGTCTTTGCTCGATGGTATAGGGCACCTGAGCTATTGTTTGGCACCAAGCAATATGGTTCTGGAGTTGATGTTTGGGCTGCAGCTTGTATATTTGCCGAACTTCTCCTCCGCCGACCATTTCTGCAGGTACTATTATATTTTCATGCTAATTGATAATTATACACTTGCTTTCACTAAATTGCTTGCTGTTTTCTAAATCCAATTAGTTTGTGACTTAAATATGGCATGATAGAAATCTTGTTATGGCTTATTATTTCATGGTTCATAAAGCATCTATGAGTTAAGGTTGTCATGGATACCTCTAGCTACTACAACTGCAGCTATTTTTCGTCAAAAGATCTCTTATTATGATTATCATTATTTGGTGGGACATATCACTATGAGCCGTGGTGGAGAAAAACAGCTTTTAATTTGTTCCTTCTTAGAGGTGGTTGGTTTAGATTATTTGCTGCTTTGACCAGCTTTATAGCCCAATCACTTCTTCTAGGTATTTGGCAACTTAAAGGAAGCTTCTAAGCTCAGCCGTTAAGAAGAAATTCCTTCCAAATAGTTTTAAGCTGAATACCAGCATTTCCCCTGCATTCATTTGGTTTTGTTTTTGTAACTCATAGTCACAAGTTATCGGTAGACTCTCTAGCTGTGCACTTTGTTTTTCTCATGATCTTTGGCTGGCAATTTAGTTTTCACCATGAAAAATCTTGCGACATAATATTCATTTAATTGACAGGGGTCTAGTGACATTGATCAATTAGGAAAAATCTTTGTAGCCTTTGGAACTCCTACACCATCTCAGTGGCCTGATGTGGTACACCTTCCTGATTATGTGGAATATCAGTACGTTCCCGCACCACCTTTACGATCATTGTTTCCATCGGCTAGTGATGATACTCTCGATTTACTGTCTAAAATGTTTACTTACGACCCCAAAGTTAGGATTTCAGCACAGCAAGCATTAGAGCACAGGTATGCTATGTCTGGTTTAAGTTTTTCAAATGGAAATCGAAAGTTAAATGTTGTCTGTCTATTCTCATCTTTGGTATTGCGTTTAGGTATTTCACATCTGCGCCTCTTCCTACAGAACCCAGTAAGCTCCCTAGACCTGCCCCAAAGCGAGAATCTCTCCATCCTAGGCTTCCTGATTCCAACCCACATGAAGGTCCTACAGTGATATCACCTCCGAGAAAGTCAAGGAGAGTGATGCCAGAACGTCAAGGATTCGAAGGAAATGGGAACCAAGTTGATAAGATTGATGACCGGGTTTATGATATGAGACAGGCAGCTGGTGAAAATATTGAAAAGAGTGGAAACATGCCCATGTCGGTAGATTTTTCAGTTTTTGCATCAAGGCCTGCAAGTAGGCCGACAATTAACAGGTAAAATATTAACCCTTATCTCAGAGAGTAATGCTTCATGACTATTTTGGTTCTATTAATTTCCATAAAGTGAGACATATTGATAGCTTAACTTGATAATATATCCCCTTCATGATGTACTAATGTTCTCGTGATCAAAATATTTTTAACATTTAGGCTAAATACCGAGGCATTAGGCAATATGTGTATCTGATATAAAAAAGGTAATAGGGTATGAGTAGGGATTCACCATTTTTGGTGCAGAATAATCTTGGATTTGCATGCCAGATATGGAAATGTGAATCCTATTGTACCAATCATATAAAAAAGACAAATAGGATTCTAATGACTTGACTTAGTGTTTAATTTGAATTTATGTTGTTTGTGCTTTGTAGTGACTAGTGACTTATAACATGGAAAATAGAGCTGATTCCTTGCTCTTTTCCAACTATTATTGCTTGTAGTTTGTGATATAAACAAGTTGGATTTCATTTGAGACGTTCCCTGTTAAATCTAACTTTAATATGGTTAGAAGGTAATACACCAAAATAGTCCTTGAACTATCAGGCTATCTCTAATATAGTTCCTGAACTTTTTATGAATAAATGGGATGTTAAAAAAATTACGCCGTCAACCAGCCCTATACTTGATATTAATCTAAGCGGGCAAAGCCAAGTAATAAGATAATTGTATTGAGTTTAATTCAGCCTTCGGCTACATATAAAGTCTTGGGCTCCCATACTGAAAGGGTCAACCCTTATTACTTTGGTTTGGGGTTAGCCAATTTGTTAAGCCTTTTATCTCACTTTGAGCAATGTGGGAGTGCGACTATAGTCTTCACAAAATTTATTTGTTTAACCTGGGTACCCTAAATGTGCGCTGTAGGCAAAAGAATGATTATAAAATCTTTTACTGATGTCTAGGCTGTATATCAGTAAATTAGATATATTATGTTTGATGATTGCTTTATTCTTCTTCCTCTTTTGCAGCGCGGACAGATCACACCTGAAAAGGAAATTAGATCTTGAATTCCTATACCCTGAATAAAAATAGTGACTCCTCAAAGTTCATTGTTGCTCTTTGGTAGTCATCTCGTGCAGGCCATCCCTCAAATGGATGTTTCCGAGGTTGAAGCTTAAAGAAATTAAGATCAAATTCCTTTCAATTGTACAAGAGAGAAACTGTACACTAGTTAGCCAGATTTTGACCATATTTGTTGAGTATATATGTACTTATGCATAACCCAATATTGTTTGTGTTGGATATTGGTCACTGATTGGGTGTTCTAGACGAGACTAGTGTTGTAACATCTGTGCCTCAATTTAACTACTTATCAAACAAATTTATGAGAACATTGAAGGTTCACTTCTAATGACAATGTGTTCCTATGTTGACTGTGTGTAACTAATTTTCTCTGGTTTGCACTGTGCACTTGCTTGACTTAAATAGAGTATTTCTTGGTTTAAGAAATCCATACAAAATTGTGCTTATTCAATGTCATTTTCTATCGCAACCTTGAGTTAAGAAATTAAATGCAACATCCAGAAAGGAGAAAAAAAAATCCAAAATGGAACTGCTTGACTAGTTCACCAATTAAGTGGCTATTGCTTAGAACAATATTTAAAGATCATATGATCTTTGTTTTTTTTTTTTGAAATAAAATGATTGGAACAAGATCTCAAAATCTTTGTTCTTTTTAAAATGAACGAAAGAGGGAAATCTATAAAAAGAAAATAATGAGGATTGAATATTCAAATAAGGTTGCCTCATTAGCCAACAAATACTAGAATTCCAAGTAAATGACTCATATGCATGGGCTTATTGCACAAAACAAAATAAAGGGTCAACCGCAAAATTCCAAAGCCCAGAAAGACGTACGGGCTTTGCGGCCCATCAAAGAGTCCAGCCCTTTCGTCATGGGTTGGGTTAGTTTACAGCACACGTGTCACTATCCATTATTGAGTTTGTCACTCCTTCAATCATTACTCTTATCATAAGTCTTAGGGATGACAGAGGGGCGGGTTCCTGTTCCGAATTTATACTCTTTGCTTTGCTCCCGTTCTTCTTTTTCGGTTTAATGAAGAGGCAGAATCTTTAAATTTTTGAATCCGCCCAAATATTATTGAATTTATTTCAAATCAAATTAAAATTGTAACTTTTCATATAGACTCGTCGCCAATCTATACAAAATATATCAACATGAAAATTGTGAAGACAATGCTACATTGTTGACAATACTTTCACCATATCTATTCACAAAGATGTAAGATTTGAGTATTTGACTGAGAGAGAAAAAGAAGATTTGTTCATAAAAATATAAAATTTAGTAAAAGAAAGAAGGGGACATGTAAGATGCACCGTACCAACTTAACATTGACAACTATTTAGAGCTGCGCGAGAATTTGATCATGGGTAAAAATAACTTCATAATTGAATTTTGGGTTTAAAGTGATTAAATTATTTGCGGGCTTCAAAAGTTTGAGATAAATTAAGGACTTAAATTAGTTGGACTGTCTTAATTTTTACATTAAATCTATTATGCGTCAGTAGATGATATACTTAATAAATACAGGATGAGCTGGAACAGAGAAAGGTGTTGTCTCTCATCCTCGCTCTGTTTTGAGGGGAATTTTAAACTCTTTCTATAAACTCATTTGAACATGAAAGTTTTCCATCTGACCTCGCCCGATCAAAATCATCGAGTTGATGTCATCGTGTAAACCCTAACTCTCATGTTGGTGATACAACTAACCTTGAATTTGAATCCAACAAGAGTCACCTAACCTTGACTATAGGCACATCGTAGATTCCATATTCTTCTTCCTTCATTATAATAAAGTCAAATGGTTTTTGTTAGCTACATTTAGATTCTTCATTTCAGCATTTCAAAATTGAGGGACAATGGTGGTTGGTGTTATATCACACACACGCACCAGAGATCCGAATATAAATTAGCCATATGCATAACATATTTAGAATAAATCACTAAGAATATCATTTTGTGTGGTCGCTCTTATTCAATTAATTAATTAATACTTTAAATACAAAATATTATGATGGTTCCCTACCAAATAATAAAAGTCTATTTGCAAAAGATGGGAGACAAGACGTGAACCGTTGCTAAGTTAACCAAACTTTCATTTAGATTATGTCATATAAATTATAATCACCTTTCTAATTATTGAATGATTTGATTCATTTAGTCTGATAAAATAATTAACAACTCTGTATATTAATTTGTTGGAAGCACGTAGCACGTAATGGATTTTGGAAGTGAGCATTAGAATATAAAATATACAAATAATTAATAGTGTTGATCCCTTGTTAATGGCATAAGATGATGATGCTTCCCACCAAAAACGCTGGGACAAACCAGCATTAGAAGGTTAAGACGTCGCACTCTACCGACGATTTCTATTATATTCTTCCCCCCTTTTCTCCTCTTAATCAGTGTGTTCACTCACTCACTAACTACAAATAAATATTCATTTTCTTTTAGTCATCATTCTAATTGCTATTTTTATTGAATTAAAATAATTTTATGGTTGCTTTCAGGGAAAAAGAAAATTTACTACATCTATTATGATTGTTTTACATTTTACTATCCTTAATAACTTTAACTACGAGTTTGGGACAAACATTATCCATATATTATAAGTAACGTCCAAAAATTGGTCACGTGCATACACATGATTATTTCATTAAAAGTAATACTTAAAATACTCTTGGGTATTATGAGACCAGGATCTAGGGTTTGTAGCCGTCATTGATGTTATGCTTGTCCAATCTCGCCTCCGGCGACCACTCTGTCTCCTCCAGTCGATCCATAAGGTCTAAGATCTGAAATCGGCAATACTGGAGAACTCGCAATGCATGAGGCGGAGGAAATCACGATCTAACTTTCGCCTAATTTTTCTTTCTAGGTTCATTTATTTCGGATTCAAACCCACGAAGATCTCAAACTTTCAAATTGACGAAGAACTCTTTGCTGCCTTTTCAAACTGATGAAGATCCCGAATTTGTGCCTTCCCCCAATACTTACTCAACAACCAAACATATCAATTTCCAGTTTTGAATAGAACAAATATCTAAAATTGAAAAAGAAAATATAGGTATCAAACAAAAAACAAAATACAAACCAATTAATTCTTATATGATTTACAAACCCAGAAATACAAAAAGAATATGATGAATTAAGTGGAGTTTTTCATGTTAAGTTGCAAATTGGAGTCGGCAAGAATCTCAATCAAAAGATGACGCCATTTCTCTACAACTTTTTTCATTTAAAAATCAATTTTTTTTATATGTTTTAAGAATCGGCGGCAAGATATGAAGATAATGAACTGGAGCTTATGGTTAAGTGTTCTTATTTAAATAAGGTTAGTTTGGTAATTTTCATTTATGTAACACGGTTCCAAACTCATAATTAGGATACTAAAAAATATATATTAATAATTAGGATAACAAAGCATGAAATGACTATAGTTAAGTATAGTAAAATGTCATTTTTTCTTATTCTTATGTGTTTTTAAAAAAAATTAAACTTATCCACCCATAAATCTCTAGGGATTTAACACTCACTAGCGAAATTAAAACTTCGACCTCACTACACTCCGCTAGGGTGTAAGTTTAAGATGGATAAATCTTAAAAGATATTAGTGATGAGCATCAATTAAGGTACTCATTATCTAAACACGCATAACTATAGGTAGCTTTTGATGCAAGTAACCGGTAATTGCTAAACTAGCTTGATGATTGGTCCGCTATTTGAAAATATCTAATCTAACTTGTTTCTAAGTACACTTCAGTAAATTAAATTTTAAACTAATTACAAATCATATAAAACAAATATTTTTATTGAATGACATGTATTTTTTTATGAAATGAAATAGAATCAAAATTATAGAAAGTCATAATTGAAATAAAAAAAACCATATTTTGAGACTATTACTATCCATTTGACCTACTAAATATAAACGCATTATAAAAATAACACTTGTCTTATTATACATTGTATTTCAATACCACACAAGACATCACCAAATAGAGTTGAAGGAAAGTTGTTCAATTTCACCAGAGACCCAAACTAACCATGTGAGACACCCCTAAATAATTTCCATAAATGGCGTCACTTTGGATGGTCATTTGGTTCAATCAAATGATTAATTAGTTGTTGCTAGAAACATCATGATTCATTTAGGAAATTATGTTCCATTAGGCCCAAAACTGTTGAGCATCATTATCTTTGTAGCCACAACAATGATGATAAATGGTATATAGCTAAATTATGCTCCTATCCATGTTCAACACAAAATACCACATATTCATGTTCTTGGGGTTTCTTGTATAATTTTGGAAAAAAATAAAAATAGTAAGTTAACAATAAATTAAATTGTATAAGAAATTAGACCCCAGCGGGTATTGTAAGATAACAATTTATTTCAACTTTGACTCTATCTCCGTGTGATATATCTAAATATAGAATATAGAAAGTTCTGTTATCCTCGGTATGTAAGCGGACCTGAAGAAAACGGGCCCAAAACTTGGCGTTGAGATTATATAGTTGGTTTTATATTATAGTATATTTGAATTTGAGAAGCGAAGGAGCTGGAATCCATAGCCGGCTATGCTTGATTTCAAAAGGGTTAGTATATATTGTTACCTAATCCCAGCAACGTCCTTTTCGTCCATATATTTCATACAAAATCTTGATTTAGTAATTAATTTTAGTCGTGGGCACCAATAATTCCACACTTCTATGTATCCATTTGTCATGCACCAACAATCCTGCTTCTTTAATGTGTCATTATATTTATATATGACTCTGCTTCTGTTTTGCTTCCTTCTTTGTATTGGAATTGGCCATCATCATCATCATTGAAAATGATGTATGATACGATTCTTGCAAGAAGCTTTAGTCGGCATGATCAGAAGAAGTTGGGTTATGGGGCGTTTCTTGGTTTCTTGATCATTGCTCTGAGCTTTTACTCTCTTTTGAAGCATTTGGGTCCTCTTCCTATTTGTAACTTCACATTCTTGAACTTTTGTTTTTTCTTGTACAATGTCTTTGTATCAATGGTTTTGACTATGGAGTTTGTGATTTTGCAGTAAACTTGAGTTTGTCCTCCGGAAAAGGTCTAAGAATGCTGGTAGTGGGCGAAACGAACCGGACTCGCCAATTTGTTAGCGGTAATGGTTTTTTTTTATATAGATTTTGTGTTTCGATGTGTTTTTTTATCAGCAATAACTGTACGTGTGGAGATTGAAACTAGTGACCTCATGTCAGGTGCTGGAATCGCAACAGATTCTCAAGTTGGCGAAACTATTGGAAACGAAACGAGAACAAACGGTACTTCTGAGCAAGTAGTAAGAGGTAAGCTTTGATCAGCCCGAACAAGACCATCGGATTTTTGTGTCTTTATTCATTAACGTTATTGTTCTTGAACCATATAAATGTAGATTCTAGGATTGGTGAAACTGCAACAAAGACTACTGTTCAGCAAAGTGTTATAATTCCAGCTGCAGGTAAAGCTTTGATCAAACATGAACACAATTTTAAATTGAAGAAGGAAAAAAATCTTTTATCTCACCAAATCTTGGTGCAGATTCTCAAGCTCAAGAAGCTAAACCAGAGAAGGCTGAAACAAACAATACTCAGCAAAATGTTATGATTCCAGCTCCAGGTAAAGCTTTTGATCAAACATGAACACAATTTTGAATCCAAGAAGAAAAAAATCTTGATCTTATCAAATCTTGATGCAGACTCTCAAGTTCAAGAAGCTAAACCAGAGAAGGCTGAAACAAACACTACTTCTCAGCAAATTGTCATTACAGGTAAGCTTTGATCAAACAAGATTACATGATTTTAACTCCAATCATGCTCAATACCAACTTGACATTAACAGTCATGTTCTTGATGCTGCAGAGTCTAAAGCTATATCAGAAACCAACACAAGAGAGATCAGAGAGAGAGCTGAGTCATTATCTTGCAATTTTAAGGAACCAAGATCAGATTTCTGTGAAATGAGTGGTGACATAAGGGTTCAAGGAAGCTCCTCAACAGTGTTCATAGCCACATCAAAATCGAGCAACTTGACAGTCCACAACATGACTTCTTGGAGCCTAAGACCTTACGCGCGTAAAGGGGACTTAGCAGCAATGAACGATGTCCGAGAATGGTCTGTATCTATGAAACCAGAAAAACACTTAGCCCCAAAATGCAGCATAAACCACAATGTCCCTGCAATTCTGTTTTCCTCGGGAGGATACGCCGGAAACCACTTCCACGCCTTCTCCGATGTCATCATTCCCCTCTACTTAACATCCATTCGATTCGACAGACAAGTCCAGTTCCTAATATCCAACAGCTACCCTCGCTGGGCCAACAAGTTTCGAGAAATCCTAAAAGGGCTGTCAAGGTTCGATCCCATCGACATAGACAGATCTCAACAAGTCCACTGCTTCCCAAGCATCACAATAGGCCTCAAACACCACAGAGAGCTCACCATCGACCCTTCACGATCCCAGCTCTCCATGACAGGATTCAGACACTTCCTTCGAACCTCATACTCGTTAAAGAGATCAAATGCAGCGCAAAAGGGCCAAAACAAGCCTAGATTGCTGATCATATCAAGAAAGTGGTCAAGGTCATTCACAAACTCACCCAGCATTGCCAAGATGGCTACAGCATTGGGGTTTGAGGTGATCGTGTCCGAAGCAGACTTGAAACTGCCAAGATTCGCAGAGCTGGTGAACTCGTGCGATGTGATGATGGGAGTCCATGGAGCAGGGCTCACGAACATGGTGTTCCTCCCCGAGAACGCGGTGGTGATCCAGGTGGTTCCCCTAGGGAACATGGCGTGGCTGGCCAACACCTATTTCAAAGCCCCTTCAAAGGACATGAACATAAGCTACTTGGAGTACAGTATAAGGGAAAGAGAGAGCACATTGACAGAGCAGTACCAAAAAGATGATGTGGTTATGAAGGACCCATCAGTGCTAATGAAACAAGGATGGGAAGCTTTCAAGGCAGTGTACATGGAGAAGCAAAATGTGAGGCTTGATGTGAGGAGGTTCAAGCCCACTCTGCTCAAGGCACTTGCCCTTTTGGATCATAAACAACAATAGAATGTAAAAAAGTGTCAAGTAACTGGTTAGCATCAGTTCTAAGAGAAACTAGTCAATTTTTGTTTTTTATACATAGCAACTTATTTATCCAACCAACATTGTTTATGCAACAAAAAAACAGATACAATGGTATTTTTTTTGCTCAGCAATTGGAGATTTTATTGATGAAACCAGACAAAGGTCATAAGGAGGGAACAAAAACTAACCAAATACATCAATGGATTCAGGCAGCAATAATGCAACAGAAACTTAACCAAGAGAGAAAAAGAATTGTAGATACAATGGTATTGGTAGGAAATGGATTTATGATGTTCCTCTGTATCATTCTCTACCTCTTCCCCTATTACAGCTACTGTCTGATTCCAACCACAACTCTTTATAAGCCAAAAACAATAAGCTTTCTTGTATTTCCAACTATTATCCTCTGTTATATTATGAACTATAACAAGAATAGCATAACAAAAGCTATATTTTTCTCTTCCAACGTATCTTTTGCTTTTAATTCCTTTTTCTGGTTTTATGGATTAGTTACAAGTGTTTTTGCTTAGCTCTGTTGCATAAAATGATTTTTTTATTTGATTGATCAAAAGGCAGCATCAATTTTCAGCTAAATTCACACAGTCCAAGTGGTCAATACACCACTGCAAGAGTACAAGACAACTTTACCAAACTTGCAAACAATATCTACTTAAAGGGGTGTAAGTTTCACTCCCAAAAATAGAACATGTTAAATTTGACACTCAGAGTAAATTGAAACAAAATACATTTGAGCTTACCTCCCAAACTTTTTTTTGAGTATTAAGTGTGTTTGGCTAAGAAAACTATAATATTAACCGTATTAAAGTGAAAGCATTCAGGTATACTCTATTATGGGCTTATATTATATACATGAAAGAGTGCCAAAAATATTTATTCTTGGAAAAATGTCACTTACCTCCCTCGTAGTATACGCGATTTTCACTTACCTCTCTCGTTTCATTAATGCGTTCTGACAG
>JAYMTP010004352.1:0-15090 GCA_036897365.1 Geranium brycei
TTACTTAACTTCACTTTATTGCTGAACAACTTTGAAGGAATCATTAGCGAATGACGTTGCGCACTATCCACTATCGAAACATGTGTTCTGTTTTTTGCTCATAATCAAATGGCCCACAAATTGGCCAAGCTTGTTTTAACTAACAGTAGCTGGGATTATGGTGAGGGGCCTATCCCCCATCTGGAGCTTCAACTGTCAGGTTTAATAGCGGGTTAGTTGCTATTTAATTAATAAAATTCGTTTTACCTTAAAAAAAAATTACTTTAACTTCACTTTAGTGCTTTAAGAGATAATAATAGGTAGTTTCCTCTACTATATGATATTACTATATTACCCCCAACAATTGAGAATATTCCCTTCGAAAACCTATATCCCTTCCCCTACCCTATCGCCCAATTGTGTCCCCAAAATCTCCCAAATCGCAGAGCTTCGCCGCCAGAGAGAGACATAAAGGTACGCTTTCTCTCCTCTCCTCCACTATCTGTTTGTTTCCCGAGAAAATTTCATAGTAAGTAGCTGTGAATCACGTTCCCTGTTTATTGTTCTCGATTCGTCTGAGGCACATGGCATGAAGCACAAATTGTTTGGCTAGGGTTTCTGTGGCCGATTTAAACCTAAACGGATCGTGTTGTTAAATTGATTCGGGAACTGGCTAGAAACCCTAGATCTGGTATGCAATTTAGTGGGGATCGAATATTATAGGAGATTATAGCTCGGTAATGTCAAGATTCAGTTTTTATGGGTCATGATTAGGGATCTTAAGCATGATGTTTTGTTCTTTGTGATGTTGTGAATTGGTGCTATGTTGTGTTGTGATGTTAAATTTCTTAGTTGTTTACTGGTGATTTGGTGCTGTTGAGGTAATGTTTAGGTTTTGACTTAATTATCTACTTGCACTGTTTTAATTCCTGCTAGGATCTAATTATGTAGTCACTTTAAACCTGAAGTCATTGGCCCAATTTGGTTTTGTTGTTTGTGTTCTTATTCTGATGCCGTTATTAATTTTCTTGTTTTCCTTTGATTTTGTCTTAAGCAGGATGGAGGCTTTGTCGGGTTGATTTTGTTTGTTGTCATTGAGGGGATTAAGTTGCTGAGTTTTTGTTGTTGTTGGAGCTAGTGACTTTTGAAGTTAGAGGACACAATGGCTGATCGGAGTTTGACAGTTACTAAGCCAATATGGATGAAACAAGCTGAAGAGGCAAAACTGAAGAGTGAGGCTGAGAAAGCTGCTGCCGCCAAGGCTGCTTTTGAAGCCACATTCAAGGATGTGGAGAAGAACCGCGAAAAACAACCTGCTTTGTCGGACAGTGATTCTGAAGAAGCAGAGGACTTGACCAACAAACCAATTGGACCCGTGGATCCTGAAAAGTGTACTGCAGCTGGGGCTGGTATAGCCGGTGGTACAGCTTGTGCAGCGTCAACTTTTATGGTGGTAACTAAGGATTCTGATGGGAGGAAGGTTCCAAATGGTGGTGCACAAATCAAAGTGAGGGTGTCACCAGCAGTAGGTGTTGGCGGATCTGATCAAGATGGAATGGTGAAGGATATGGGCGATGGGACGTACACAGTGACATACGTGGTTCCGAAGAGAGGGAATTATATGGTCAATATTGAGTGTAACGGGAGGTCCATAATGGGTAGCCCATTCCCAGTTTTTTTCAGTGCAGGTATGCATATTACAGTATTTCAATCTTAACATGATTGTTTGAGGTTCACTGATTCAGTTTTCACTGTCAATAGTTTTTAAAAGTTGTGAATGATTGATAATGCTGTTTGCAGGTACTGCCTCCGGGGGACTGTTGGGATTGTCCCCTGCGTCCAACTTCCCAAATCTAGTCAACCAAACCATGCCCAACATGCCAAATTATTCAGGGTCTGTTTCAGGGGCATATTCAGGGTTGTTGGGAATGATTCCTGGCATTGTTTCTGGTGCTTCCGGCGGGGCTATTTTACCAGGAATGGGAGCACAGCTTGGTGAAGTTTGTCGAGAATACCTTAATGGAAGGTGTGCTAAAACTGATTGCAAATTCAGTCATCCACCTCACAATTTGCTGATGACTGCATTAGCTGGATCCACCAGCATGGGGACTTTAAGCCAAGTTCCCATGGCACCTTCAGCCGCTGCAATGGCTGCTGCTCAGGCAATTGTTGCTGCCCAAGCCCTTCAAGCCCATGCTGCTCAGATGCAAGCACAATCTCAATCCGCAAAAGGTTCATCTGCTTTACTCATCTCTTGCTATTTTTTATTTCATGTCTTATATTATTAGCCTATTATCTTTACTTTACTCACCTCTTATCACCATTGACCAATGGATATAACAATCTAAATGCTGCTCCTTTTCAGGTTCACCTGACTTAGCTGGGAGGGCAGATGCATTAAAGAAAACACTGCAAGTTAGCAATCTAAGCCCCCTTCTTACAGTGGAACAGCTGAAACAACTTTTTAGCTTTTGTGGAACAGTTGTTGATTGTAGTATCACTGATACAAAGCATTTTGCTTACATAGAATATGCAAAACCTGAAGAAGCAACTGCTGGTTTAAAACTGAACAACATGGAAGTTGGGGGTCGGCCATTGAATGTGGAAATGGCAAAATCACTTCCTCAAAAGTCAGCTGCAATGGATTCTTCGCTTACCCAATCTTCTCTGATGATGCAGCAAGCAGTAGCTATGCAGCAAATGCAATTTCAGCAGGCTTTGCTTATGCAACAAACAATGACCGCACAACAGGCAGCTAATCGAGCTGCCTCCATGAAATCTGCAACAGAGCTGGCTGCAGCTAGAGCTGCAGAGATAAGTATGAAGCTGAAAGCTGATGGAGTTTTTGATGGGGAGAAGGAGATCATAACGAAATCAAGGTATGCATTTTACTGTTCCATTCTTACCTAGAGACAGAAGTATAATTTGTATCTCATGTTTCATACTTGATGTCTTTGGGAGTATCTTCTCTCTACCTGACTCATTCCAACAAAATAGTGTCTGCAGCAAGCATGTGAAAATGTCAAAGCTCACACAATGTCAAATTGGAATACCAGGAAACCTGATTTTTAACTGTAGATTGTCTATTTAAAATCATCAATTATGCACTGTAAAGTACCTCAAATTTTAAGTAGATAAACATCTTTTAATTGTAAATCATGTAATTATAATCACATAATTTTGTAATCAACAGTGGTATGAACTTTAGAGAGGTTAAGCTTGGATTACTGGAAATGAAAACACTTGAATTTAGAATATGTGAACTCAAAACTATTAAGCTATTTCTTCACATGACATTATACTTCTACAACTCTACATTTTTCTGTATTATTTGATTGTCTTTGTACTGATCTATTGTTCCCAAGCACAGGTCACCCTCTCCTCGTGCAAGATCAAAATCCAAATCGAAATCACCTATCAATTATCGGCGAAGGCGGAGGTCTCGTTCATACTCACCTATATCTCGACACCCAAGAGATCGTAGATCCAGATCTCCGTTTAGATCTCGCTATGGATATGACGGCGGACGATCCTATAGGGATATCAGGAATGGAAGTGACCGAACTAGAACACGGGACTGGAATCGATCACATGATCGCTATTCATCTGGCTTGCGGAGAAATAGGAGTAGAAGTGTGAGCCCTCGAGTGAGAAAATCTTATCGATCTGACTCAGATTCACCAAAGCGTCATCGTGAAAGGTCACCACAAAGGGAGAGAAAGTCTTCTCGTGCTAGTTCAAGATCACCAAGTCATCGTAGAAGAGTTAGATCATCCCCAAAAGATGAGAGCGAACATAAACTAAAATACCGAAGGCGTTCAAGGTCACCATCTACTGAAAGTAAGCACCATTCCAGTGATAAAATTAACAGATCCAGGGATGAAAAGTTGAAAGATCATGGCAGGAGGTCAAGGTCAGTATCTCCAGATGACAGGCATAACAAAGGAAGCAGGTCTTCTCCTAGAATTTTGGATAAAAGCAAATCAAAACACAGAAGGCGGTCAAGGTCAAAATCTTTGGATAGTAGCCATCAACCTGATGACATTGATGAAACTAGAGATGAGCAGTTCAATCATAATGACAAAACGCGGTCCAGGTCAGTATCTACTGATGGTGAGCACCAGAGTAGTGGATCATCTCCAAGAAGCCCCAATGAAAAGAAATCAAAACATAGAAGACGATCCAGGTCAAAATCAGTGGACGACAAGCATCACTCCGTTAAGGAAGTGAATGAAAGTGGAGATAGAAAATCGAAGCATCGTAGTAGAAGGTCCAGGTCAATATCTGCTGATGGTAAGCATGGTGGAAGCAGGTATTCTCCTACGGGACCTGATGAAAATAGCTCAAGACATAGAAAGAGGTCCAGGTCGAAATCTGTTGACGGTAAGCAGCAGTCTGGCAATAAAGTGGGTGATGTCAAACATGACAAGTCCAAGCATCGTGATCGAAGGAGATCCAGGTCACGATCTGTGGAAGGTAAGAGTCACAAAGAAAGGCGACGATCACCAAAAGGTTTGAGCGAAACAAAATCAAGAGAAAGAAGGCACTCTAGGTCAAGATCTGCAGAAGGCAAGCATCGCTCATATGACAGGAGAGATGAAAAATCAAAGCATCGTGGCAGGCGGCACTCCAGATCAGTTTCTCCAGAGGACGAGCATCGTAGAGGAAGTAGATCATCCCGGAGAAAGTTGGAGGAAAAAAGATCAGAAAAGAAAAGACGATCTAGATCCAGATCCAGATCTGCAGATTATAGGCATCACTCAAATGACAAATTGGATGAGACTAAAGAGGAAAAGCCTAAACCTAATGGCCAGGATTCTGTGGTAACAGAAGAGAAGGATGATTTGGAATTCACTACAAGGGTGGTCTCTGAAAATGTGATGCGTGACTCAGATGAACTGATAGGAGATGGTGTAATTGAAGATGAGAAGAGTATTCATTTATCAGGTATTCACATTCATGAAAGAAAACCCGAACTTCACACCATGGGTAATGTAGTTAATGGTGATGTCTTATAGTTTTTTTTGTCATGACTCGGTATCATAGCTTAATTACACTTTTTTTTACAGGACAACAACATGAAGGATCTGAAAAGTCCGATGAAGATTGAAGGTGAATTCGAACTATGGGGTCCCCTGATCCATAATACTTATACTGACATCAGACATTATAATGGCACTGCCAGGCTTCCTGCATTTGAAGAATGTCCACGTTGGAAGATGTTAAAGGGGGACCTCTTACAAAACTACAAGCTTAACTGGAGAAGCATGATGAGAATACTGATTAAAATGCCTGACTCACTAGATGGGAGATTCTTGATTTCTTATTTACCCGATGATAAGAAAGGCTGTTATTTAGAAGATTGTTTGGCGTTTCTTTTAGTGTTTGGAGTTTTCTGCCAATTGTTGGCTCTTCATAAAAATGCACTTTTGTGTTTGTTTATCTTTTGCAGGTCTCTATATCGATTGATTGGAACTAGCGTCATTGAGCTGAACTTGACATGGTTAAGGCCTTCATTTGCAACTGACTATGCAATGCTTTTAAGAAGCTTCTTTTACTGCTTGATGTATGTTGAATTAATGCCTCTATGGTTACACTGAATCCTTTGATCAAATTGTTTACTAAGTGTTATTTCTATCTGGTATGTTTTTGAGGCTCTATCCTATAGCCTATCAGGATGGCATGTACGATAGGGGATTTAATGGCATCTTATTTAACTGCTGCATGCTGTGACATAGGCATAGAACAGTGCGTGTTATATTTAGTGTGAGGGATGGGATTGATCTTTCTGTAGCCTCCTAGGGGTCTCGTAGTGTCTTGGTTTGTCTCGTCTTGTCCTTTTCTCTTGGTATTTTGTTACGGCAATTGTGTGGTTATCGTAGCAGGCCTTTCTATGATGTGGCTGATTTTGGGTTACAATTCTTATGTGCCTTTGATGGTGTGGTGGGCTTGTTTTTTTTCTTATACACAGTTATTTCTACTGGAGCTCGATGAAATCAATTTGGCAGGGTTGGGTTTCTGGTGTTATCCAAGGTATGCATGCAACAAAGATCGATCCTAGGGTGTGAAGTTCTGCATTCTTTTGTGGGATTTTGAGTCGGTACCCTAAAGAAATGAGTGGTCGGTTTATTGATTCTGATACAACTATTTTTAGTTCCATGATTGCATAATAATAGTAGTAACTTTTTCCACTGTGTTTCAACCTCTGGTGCCTTACTCTGCCCATCTTTTCTCTCTCCTTTTGTCTTTTCTTCTCTTCTCCCTAGTAATTCTTCTGGTTAGGTAAGCTATTTAAAAGACGACGATGCTGGAATGAGTAGCGTCGCTATGGTACCGTATCGACTGTGAGACAATGGGTGAAATAACAGGTAATTAATTACATATTGTTGTGTCGTTGGGGTATCCTTCACGTGTAATCTGGTTGGAGCTGGACAAGCTGAAATGATCTCCTGCTTCATTGAAGTGATCTTTATGTGCTTTGTTTATAATTAGGAGCAGAAAACTTGGCACTTTAATTGTTGTGGTGCCTGTTATTAGTCATTTTGTGAAGTGCATATGGGGATGTTGGTTTATTCATGCTCACAAGTTTTGCTAGGTATTGTGTCGTATTGGGTGTCTTAAAATGTCATCTCCAGTTTATTTTCCTCTTCTCCCCCTTTGAAATTTCTTGTTAGGGTAAGCCATGGAAGTGACGCTTGGATCGGGCGGAGTCTGGCCTTTTGCTTGGAGTAGTAAATGTTACAGCAACACATTCCTTATTATAGGAGATGGATGTTTCTATTGTGTGTGTAGGCTTGTTAGTTTGTTGTTTTATTTGCAAATTGTTGATTCCTCTCCTATAAAGCCCAATACTTGTGTTGTCATTTACTATGCATGCATTATTTTTCCTTCAGTGTTGATGGGTTTTTATGGAGGTTCTCTCTTGGCCCCTTGAGACCCAAAAGGTCAATAGCTAGCATCTATAGAAGAAATGGGTCCCTTAGGAGCATCTATATGACAATTTTTTTGTAAAAATTTCAAGAAAATTTCAAATTTTTGAAGCTTCTGTTGTGGAAATGACGACACAATTAGGGTTATAAATGAATCGAATCGAGTCTAAATTTATCTGGATTCATGTTGATTTGAAAAGAATCGCTTTAAATTACAGGGACACTTTTACTAACAAACTCGTTACAATACTGACTAAACTTTTATATTGAAAGGTAAATTTGTTGTGAAAATTATATGAAATTAGAGGTTGAAAGTGCAACCAAAGTGGATGTTAACCAAACCAAGTCTTAATGAAATTTCTTCAAAGACTTAACGAAATAAAATCAAGATAAAACACATAAAATGGATGGATGGTCTCAAATGGTTGTTCATTGACACAAGACTCTTATTTATAAGGCAAAATGATGTGCTATTCAAGACAAGCTTGTCACATGTTGAACGTGTTAAAGACTGTATCGTTAAAATCTTTTTAAGAAAAACTCATTGAGACAATCGAAATAAGGGAAAAATAGTGTAGCGCACATAAGTTTCGAGTGTGATCATCTTTACATTCTTTCCCTCTCTAATCGTTGCTCCCCTTGATTCCTGACATATTTAGTTTGGTTGTTTGTTAAGCCGACGTATGTTGATCCAAGTACTAATTTCTCAAATGTGGATGTCGGTAAGCTTTTAAAGAACAAATTTGCAACGTTTTCACTAAAACGAATCTACTCGACATCAATCTCATTACTTTTATGGAGTTCATGAGCGTAGAATAATTTAGGCGATATGTGCTTAATGGGATCTCCTTTAATGTACCATTATTTGAATTGAGCTACACACGCCACATTGTATTCATACATTATGGAAGAAGAGTTTATAATTGAATGAAGTCTACATGCATATCGTATATGCTGAAATACTGATATGAGAACACACATTCCTGAGTAGCTTTGTGTAATGCAAGAATTTCTGAATAACTGGAGAATGTCGTAACCAACTCAGCTTTGTCGAGTTCAGGATATTGCTGTTTCATTACAAATAAATACATACCCAGTTTAGGAGCGTGTTTTATGAAGATCAGAAAGATATCAAACATCTGCACATCCAATCAAGCTAAAATTATTTGAGGATTTGGAATACAATAATCCTAAATTTTTAATTCACTCAAGTCCCATAGTATAGTTTGATTTAGTTCCAATGTCTTCTGGATGTTTATGAACATATAATTAAACTCCGATCACATTTAAATATGGTATTTTAGGAACAAGTATCTTTTCATCTATTTCTTTGGGGCGAAAATAATCCTTTTAATGATCAAACGATCGAACATGTGCATTACTTCAGAAGTTTCTCAACATATACAGATTGATGAATTAAAATTCTATCTGAAATATGCTCGATCTACAGGCCGAGACAATATTTCGTTTTCTCCAAATCTTTCATCTCAAACTATTTGTTGAGATATTCTTTAGTATTAAGGATCTCTTCAGAAATCCCAACTATATTCATATCATTAATAAACACCGGCACAATAACAAATCTAAGATTTTTTTTTATGAATACACATGAGCATATAATATCATACTTATATACTTCTCTGGTAAGGTATTCATTACGACGATTATACCGTTCTGCTAGATTATTTTAGTCTATACATTAACTTATGTAATCTTATCGAATAAATATTTCTTGGACTATTTGTAATTGGTTCGCACAATCTAACTTATTCAAAGAGTCACATATAAATATTGGTGTCCAACGTACCTTATACACAAATAGGCAGTGACTAAGTCCATCGGATACATATCCACTAATTTAGAGACTACTAAACTAATCATATCCATTGCACATGAATATATTTTATCAAAATTTATCCAAGGTCACTATGAAAAACCTTGGACTACAAGCCTTACTTCGTATCGCATAATTTCGTTTTTCTCATTTTTATTCTATGCGAATATTCATTTCTACTCAATCTCTTGCAAGTGTCATTTTCGTCCTATCTGAGCCCATCAGCATGAGAGTCGTTGATCATAGTTTGAGTCTTACCAGCCATAACAGTAACCAATTTACTTTACCAAGAGAGTCTATCAAATAAAAGCTCTGATACCACTATTAGGGAAAACTGCGCCTTACCGAGGCGGCGCACGAAAGGAAGTACATATATACATTAAAGCGCACATTTGAGCAAAACGACTAGT
Organism: Geranium brycei; assembly: GCA_036897365.1. Lineage (NCBI taxonomy): Eukaryota > Viridiplantae > Streptophyta > Magnoliopsida > Geraniales > Geraniaceae > Geranium > Geranium brycei. The sequence continues at coordinate 9,153 of JAYMTP010004352.1, forward strand.
CTATTAGTTCTATAGTCTAATGTGTATATAACACTTTGTCAACTCCGTAACTTTCGACGTGCGACTTTAGACTCACATGTAAATCTAACAATCAATATTTCTACCGCGAGGAGTATTGGGTCCTCCTAGTTAAGGCCCGGGTATTTCCAACAATATACCCTTTCATCCCTTTTGTCCGATTTGCGTAACAATATATCGTTTTTCTATCACAAAGAAATTATATATAAAAGATGAGAAGAAAGTACAAAAATCTGAGCGAGCAGCCCAAGAAAAGAAAAACAAAACAAGGCAATGGCCTAAAGCAAAAGAGAACTCAAAACCATACTCGAGTTTGCACACCAATTAGGCAGTGCGCGCTCCCCCGTCCAAGACTGAATCCCGCGTCCCTCGTCCACATGCATCAACGTGTAAGAGCGCATCTGCAACGATATGAGAACGTCCCTTAGTGTCTTCTCCTCCTCCCTAAAAATCCCACCATTTCTGCAATCTAAACATATAAGTAAGTACGTGACACAAATAATTTACTAAATAATTATCATTCATATGAGTAAGTATTTGTAATTACCCAAAATTTGAAAAATTGATTTAACAGACAAAATTGGCAACATGGACCACTATTCCATAGAATGAGAAATGGCAAGAACCTCTCCAAAGGTATATGTACATATACTTAGGTATATGCCTCAGCATATCCAAAATCTCTCCCTTTACTTGGTTCTCACCTTTGATTTTGTACCCAAAAGCAAAGTGTCTCATTTTTTTCGCATATTTGACCTTTGTGCGGAGGAGGGATCGATTGATAACCATTATATATACACACTACGATCAAGTTCTTGTAAATATATAAGTTGCGATCGTGAGGTTGTGGAATCACAGTGTAGTTCTCCTCTGGCACGAACAAGACCCGTAAACATACGCACGTAAGTATACGTATATATATATATGCTCATGCGAAAGTGCGAGTTTATTGAGTTCTATTTCTTGCCAAAGGAGAATTGCCCTGCTATTCGCTCTCACAGACGAAAGATGAGAATCAGTGATCTGATACTTATTATGCAGAGTTGTCATTATCACCCTATCGCTTCGGGTAATATTTTTTTAATTTGGTATTCAATGCATATTCTTGAATGCTATGGTTTGATTATAGCCCCAACCTTATACATTTCTTGTATTCTCTCATTTTTTGTTAGATGCATGGAGATGCAAATATTCAACACAACAGAATGCCTTATGAATCTTTGCATATATGCGTTTCGATGGTGCAGAGATTAATTCTTGATTTTATTTCCCATTCTAATGTATAAGTTTCCTCGTATACGGAAAAAGGTTTTGTTCATTGTTAATCGAATATTATTATTGATTAATGAAGTTCGTGTACTTAATTTTCAATATATGTTCTCGGTTTTTTTCACGCTCTTAACTCGAAGTGTTTCCAACAAATACACCAAAATTCGAACCCTGAAAGTATGGTAAAACTCATCTTGAAGAGTAAGAAACATTTAAAGTAGGGGTGTCCGTTTAAAATAAAAACGACACCGAACTAAGAACCAGACTGAATCAAAACTAAAAAAATCGAAAACTATGGATTGTGGCTAGGTTATGGTTTTATTTTTAAGTTAACCCGTCGATTTTGGTTCAAATACGGTTTATATAAGAAAAACCGTTGGTTAACTGGATAAACCGAATCAAAATTTTACTTACCACATGTCACACACAAAATCATTCACGTATTATGAATGAGCTCTTTTTATTATTAAAAAAACATAGTTTAACCCCACGCGAAAACCAGCTCCTACCTAAATTTTGATTTCATTGTAGGTTTTTTGGTCATTTAAACTTAATGTTTATACATATTCTTGATTATCATTAGTTGAATGGATAAAAGTTTGAGCCTGAATATCAAGTCCATAAAATTTGGTTGGTTCGGCTTAAATTTAAAACTAAACAACTTTCTAGTGGTTAAAACCTAATAATTCAATTATATCCGGTTTCAATTGTAGTTCTAAAAATTGTAAAACCAGAATTCTCAGTTCGGTTCGATTTTGAACCCTTTGGTCCTGTTAATCGGACCATGGAGATCCCTAATTCAAAGAGTGATTGATGGAAGAGTCACAAATATACGAGAAATAGTTGATTTGAACTTGTCACTGTAGGACTGCTAAAATGTAACCAAACCGAAAAATGAGTCGGTTCGGTTATGAATAAAATCGCAACTTTATCGGTTTAGTTTTGGTTTATAAAATTAGAACCGATAAAATTAAACTAAAAATCGATTGATTTGGATATATGACTCATTTTAAATCATCGATCCTCAATAACTGGGCTTAAAAATATCAAGCCAAAAGAAGTAAGTCAAATAATAAGTCAAAACCTGCTTAAAATGTGAGAAATTCATTAAATTCGATTAAAATAAAACCAAACTGAATTCTAACGATTCGATTTCGATTTTTATTTTCTTGTAACCGATTGAACGGTTTGGTTTGGTTTGATTTTGAACATATTAAGTTTAAAACCGAACTGTGACGGTCCTAGGTATTGTGAAGTACAAGAATAATATTAAGGAAGCCAACTCACAAAAAATTTAAATATTTGTAATTGATGATATAATTATAGTTTTATTGTCTAACACAAAAGTCAACTCATTTTATCACGAGATCTTAACATATATAATAGCCTATTCTTTAAAATCTTGATAATTTAAAACGCAATACTAAGTAGATCGTTCTGTGTAAATGAAATTTTGAGTTCAAACCATTATGTTCAAATTTAGTCAATAAGCTTATTGTTATTTATGTAGCCTTAACCCACCTTACAAAATAAGGGTCACTCTCTTGTCCTTCTCTTGAATGTTCCTTGCTACTCGAAGGGCCATTTCCTAGAATTTTAAGGAAATGTACTATTGCATGAATAAACATAAGTTTAACACTCGTCCCGAGAATCTGACCATACTAAAAATCTCTGCTTATTAAAAGTTGATCGCCACACGATGTGTTAGGTTAAGAGCAGGTGCGTGACAGGTGGTATCAGAGTGTCTAACCACCTGATCCAACTGGTTCTAGGATTAAGTTGGTTTGATACTCTGATGAGATCTAAATGTTGGGACGATTCGAGTTTTATCAAGGAGTAGTATTCAAGGAAGCCCACATATATATTAGAGTTCACATTTGACCAAAATTACTAGCTTATTAGGTCTAAGGTGTATATAAACTATTCCTTAATTCTATAATCATCCGATATGAGATTTTAGACTCACATATTGACCTAACACTATATATGCAACCAGATTTTAATATCATTTGAAGAATAGAATCTAAGTGTAACGAGGAGGAGAAGAGAACGAAACACATTATATATGTATCAGACTACGCCACATTGATTCAAAGACTAGCCTGATGGGTCATGGTACAAAGTGTATATCAACTCTTGACCCTTCATATATATGGGACCAAAATCACAATGTGTACTTCTAATAACAGGAGTCATATTTGAATAAGGAAGATCCATTGGCATGTTCTTCTCCACCTTCTTTTTCTCTGTGATGGCCTTGGAATCTATTTTCTGTCAACAAGCACACTTTTTCGTACATATATGTCTTCATTTTCACTCAAACATTCCCAATATCTCATATTGAGGATCATAGTTAATAAAACATTAATCGTCCAAGAATCAAAATCTTGTCAAACTCATAATATTTGTCTGAGAACTATAAGAAAACTTATATTTTAATAGATTAACTAAACATTAAATGTGTCATGAAAAGGGTTTATATCCCTCTGGAAAAAATATGGGACCACAATTTCATAGAATGTGAAACGATAGAACCTCTTCAAAGGTATATGTATGGAAGAATATGGATATTCCTGGGCATATCCAAGGTCCGAAATTTATTGATCTTCACTTCGTTTTCAGGCAAGATTTGAAAGAATTGTTCTATTTTTGTTTACGCGTCGACGATGAGAAAATCCGGAGGAGCAGACAGAGGAGGACTAGTATATATATATATATAGAGGGTGCTTATGGATTTCAGAAGTAAGAAATATGGACTACGAAGAAAATGTATATACATGAAGATCATGTGAGGTTGTGGAATTACAGGGCATTTCTCCTCTGGCATGAACTATATCGATAAATATGCACATATATATGTGTTTGTGTATGTAAATATATATGCATATTCGTGTGCACGAAAGTACTGCAAATCGATTTCTATTTCATGCCAAAGGAGAATTGCCCTGCGATTCACTCTTCACAAAAATATATATACACATTGCTACATATATGGAGGAGTATGATTACAAATTACTATTATTTGATGTCTTTTATGTTTTGTTGATTAATAATGTTAACTTTTTTGATCTTCGGTGCTTATATCTTTTCTTTTTCCTTCCCAAATCCAGATAGTGAGAGATCAACTAAAGCAAGACGATGGCTAAAGAAATTAACATATGAATGTCAAGACTGAACAAAAATATATGTTATAGTATTATATATTGAATTTATTTCAACTTCTTTTAGAATTCATTATCGAAATTATATATAGATCATTGTAGTTTGTTTCTACAATATATAGTACTATTGCGGGTTTTCTCTTTTGATCCACTAGTAAATTATATATCGCAATATGTGATTAAGAAAGCAATATTATATGTATGTCGGACTCATTATCATGTTGAATCATATATAGTAAGAGTGAGCATAAACATGGTTCCCGGACCCATCTCATTTATTCGGTTTTTAATATAAATCAGACTCGATGAATATAAAAATGCTTGTTCTATATCCATTCCGGTTTGGCTCAATCGCAGCGATCCACAGGTTCTCACATCGAACCTAAACATATTAGAATTGTTGAATTGTACTCATATTAGATTATAGAGAAAAGTACACATAGTCACACCCATTATAGGTTAAAAGACACCTAGCTATACCCATATTCAAAAGTGAACACTTAGGTACACCCAGCGATTGCAAACTGATACTTAACACCGACCGTTCAAATTTTGGATGAAATATGTTAATTTTTGCACTGAAAATACAAAAATACCCTTGGTCTTACTTCAAATTTTTCAAAACATGTCACTCATGTGTGTTTGGGTGTTTCTCTGATCTCGACCTCTAAGGCACCCTCTCCCCCGCCGTCTCCCACCTCACCTCCACCGCCAACTCCCTCTTCGGAACTCGTCGGAGAGCTCATCGGAAAATTTCGCAAAAAACAGGGCCGAGCCGAGCAACCAAGAACAAGGAGAAAACGTTGTGAAATCGAGCTTAAATGGGTATGTAGAAGCCCTCTCCAAAGACTGGGTGTCGAATAATGGCCGGGGAAAGCCGGGGATGGACGGAGACACGTTCGCCGGAATCTGGGCACGAAATCCGGGTCTAATAATTCAGAAGCTCTGAACAATAACACGACCCCAGTCAACAATGGTGGAACCGGAATCAAGATAAGGTCGCGCCAGACACGAAACCAACAAACTCCAGACAATGTCTCAATGCAGGGCACTGCTAATAGAAGAATATGTTTGCATAAAGTTTCTGCTGGATGTGCTCATAGTCGGGCGATCGATACAGTTTAAAACAAAGAAGAAGAGGAAGTGCAATCAACTGCTAGTAAGGTGATAATCACTAAACATTCTGCAAGTTGATGTCTACATTATGTACCAATTACAGAATGTTATATATGTCATATATGTATATGTGCAGGCAAGAGAAGATACAGAACAATGTTCTTTGCATGAGAAAGAGAAGCAAGTTCTGGAATATGATGATGTTGGGATACGGAAGATCTCATACATAGCACCGAAAGCAATAAACAAAAATTTTAACCCCGAATCCTAGCAAGAGTCTACTGCATGTTTAAGTCTAATTGATGAAAGGGTTAGATCTTCAAGTTACCTCTTGTAGATCCGGCTTTACACAACCTTTGACAGTGAACAAGTCC
>JAYMTP010004353.1:0-15089 GCA_036897365.1 Geranium brycei
TTTTTTTTCGCCTCAAAAATTTCGTCTTTGGTTTGGCTGAAAAAGGAAGAGGGGAGGGGATGCGGGGGGGGGGGGGGAGATCGATTCGGTTTGGACACTAACCGAGCCCGTTTCATAGTCAGAAAAATGGGAACTCCTATCCCGATCCCAGAGAAAGAATAGACGACTCGAGCTCAACTATACGAGCTCGAATTAAATACATAACGAATCAAACTTGTGCAGCTCTTTAAAACCTCACTCAATTACACATTCAGAATGTTACTTTTAGCGCGTAATGAATATTATATTAAAGATAAAACAAAATTTAAGTTTTACTATTTAAAATAAATGAACACCAGAACTTAATTACAAAAAAAAGCTTCGTTCAATTCAAAACTCGAGCCAAACAATAATTTTTGGAAATTAAAACGCTGAATCTGGACAGAAACGTCACGCGCTGCAACGGTCCATCGGATCCAACGGTTCAAAACGCATCGACACGAGAGGGAAGATTTTCCCGCCAAATCTCTCTCTCTCTCTGTAAAGGACACATCTTTAACGGACACTCCCTGAAAACCCTAGCAAGCTCCTCTGGCACCCAACCTCCGATGGCCGGAACTCCCAAATCGCCGTCGCTCCAATCTCCGAAGAAGCCGAAGCCATCGTCTCCGCCTCTCCATTTCAAGCCCCCCCTCTCTTCTCCTCCGATTTCCCTCACTCCACAGACCCCCCAAACCCTAACTCCGGTTCGCCGATCTGCCCGGCGGCTCTCTCTCCGGTGGGACCCGGAAACTCCGACGAAGCCCGGCGATTTCCACCGGGTGCCCGAGAAAGCTGCGCCTGAAGCTCCCGTGGTTGTGATTTGCGACGATGGGTCGGATTCGGTTTTTGAGACGGTTCGGAGGAAACCGATTGGGGATGTGAGAGGAGGGATTGGAGGGTCTGTGGAAGCACCGGTGAGTTTGGTGAGAGTTGGATCTGAGAAATTGGGTGGATCTGAGAAAACCCCCAAATATGGGAGAAATGGGAGGAGAGGGAAGGGCCGGTTGGACAAGGAATTGCTCTCTCCGGTGTCTCCGGAGACGACCGAGATGAAGAAGAGGAAGAGGGTTGATGAGAAGAAGGTGGTCACTAGAGCTGTGGCTTCGAGGAAGGTGAGAACTGAGAAGAAGAAGGTGGTCACTAGAGCTGTGGCTTCGAGGAAGGTGAGAACTGAGAAGAAGAAGAATGGAGATGCCGTGAGGAAGAAAAGGGTGTATTATAGGAAGGTTGTGTATGATGGGGGTGAATTTGAGGTTGGGGGCGATGTGTATGTGAAGAGGAGAGAGGATGCGAGCTCGGACGACGAGGTTGTGGAGGTGGAAGAGTGCAGGGTGTGCTTCAAATCTGGGAAGGCGGTGATGATTGAGTGTGACGATTGTTTAGGCGGGTTTCATTTGAAGTGTTTGAAGCCGCCGTTGAGGGAGGTTCCCGAAGGCGATTGGATTTGCACGTTCTGTGAGGCTCGGAAAATGGGCAAAGAGGTTCAGCTTCCGAAGCCTCCAAAAGGGAAGAAGGTGGTCAGGACACTCAAGGAGAAGCTTCTCTCAAGTGATTTGTGGGCTGTCCATATCGAGAGGTAGAATACTATTTCACTACATTGAATGAAAATTTATTGTGTATAAGTCGCGCGTAATTGGAATTTGATGGCTGGCGATATTGCAGTATATGGAAAGAAGTAGATGGAACTTATTGGTTTAGAGGACGCTGGTACATAATACCGGAAGAGACATCTGCTGGGAGGCAACCACACAATTTGAGAAGGGAGCTTTATCTAACAAATGATTATGCCGACATTGAGGTGATTAAATGCTTTATTTTCCGATAAACTGAAGCATTGCAAAGTTAATAAATGCCTTAACGTCTTCGGAAATAAACTTATTGCTGCAGATGGAATCTATTCTTAATCATTGCAGCGTCATGAGTCCTTCAGAGTATTCCAAGGCCAGTGAAGAAGGGGATGATGTGTTTTTATGTGAGTATGAGTATGATGTACACTGGCATAGTTTCAAGCGTATTGCTGACCTTGATCATGGAGAAGAGGTAGGCAATACATAAAGTAGAATTATCATCTAGATGTGTCATATGTTCCATTCTATTTCAATTTACATGTTTTGTTTTGTTTCTTAGAATGCTGAAGAAGCTGATAGTGATAAAGACTGGAACTCTTGCAACGATGTAGTTTCTGATACTGACGAAGACGTGGAATATGAAGAGGAGAATTTGAATACTTTACCAAGCCAACGATCTATGACTCACCCGTTGGCTGCAGTATGGATTTTTCATATTTTATTTTAATACATTATTTCTGTTTTTATATCTATGGCTATCTTTTTAAATAAGGTTCCTAACTATCTAAATAATGCAGAACTTAAAGAAGGGGCGGTTCTTTGGTATTCAAAAGATAGGAACAAAGAAAATCCCAGAGCATGTAAGGTCCCACAAACAGACTGAACTTGAAAAGGCAAAAGCAACACTACTGTTGGCTACATTGCCAAAGTCTCAACCTTGCAGGAATAAGTATGTGAAATTTCATGTTTTGTTGATATCTTTTCTGTTTAAGTCAACTGGTTTCTAACAAAAAACAATTGCTTTATGCAGGGAAATGGAGGAGATAACTGCGTTTATAAAGAGTGCTATCTGCAATGACCAGTGTCTGGGCCGTTGCTTGTATATTCATGGTGTACCAGGAACTGGAAAGGTAAAACATGATGGCTACCAATTTTCAACTGACTAATGCTTTTATTCCCCTGAACTAATATGTTCTATCTCCTTAAATTACAGACCATGAGTGTACTTTCTGTATTGAGGAATCTGAAGTCCGAAGTAGATGCAGGAAGTATAAAACCCTACAGTTTTGTGGAGATAAATGGTCTGAAATTGGCCTCACCCGAGAATATTTACAGGGTAAAGATATCAATGAGCTTAATTGAATATATACATTACATCACTGCAATACTCACTTTATAACAAGATTGTTCTTCTTACAGGTTATATATGAATCACTTAGTGGTCACAGGGTTGGTTGGAAAAAGGCTCTTCATTTACTGAATGAGAGATTTTCGGAGGGGAAGATAACTGCCAAAGAGGACGATCGCCCTTGTATTCTACTTATCGATGAGCTTGATCTTCTTGTAACCAGAAACCAATCGGTAAATTATTTATCCATGATGAAAATAAGAAAAAAACTATTATGCAGCCATGTTATAATATTACACAGTATTAAATTGATGTGTATTCTTATTGTAGGTTTTGTATAATGTTCTTGATTGGCCAACTAAACCACATTCCAAATTGATTGTCATAGGTACTGTATAATCCCTTATAAGGCTTCTTGGTTAACAATATTAGTGATTGATGTGATGACGGCGATGATAACATGTTCATTTCTCTTGTATACATTTATATTCAGGAATAGCAAACACCATGGATCTTCCAGAGAAGTTGCTTCCTCGTATTTCCAGTCGTATGGGTATTCAAAGGCTTTGCTTTGGCCCTTATAACTATCAACAACTGCAAGAAATCATTTCAAGTCGTCTCAATGGAATTAATGCATTTGAAAGGCAAGCTATAGAATTTGCCTCGAGAAAGGTCAGTGTCCGGTTTACTCCACTGCTCTCTTAATGTTTCATCTGTCCTTAATTCATTCTAGTCCATTCACTAAATTCTGATTCCAACATTTTGTACATGCATTCAGGTAGCTGCTATTTCGGGAGATGCACGTCGTGCTCTAGAGATATGTAGGCGTGCTGCAGAGATTGCAGATTATCGTATTAAGAGAATAGAGTCTCCCTCTACTGGAGGTAAAGACTCTTTAGATTAAGGGCTTTTGTTTTTACGGATTGAAAAAAGAGAAGCACCAAGCAATGCAGCTCCTCGTATGACTAACTTTGTCTAGTGACCTCAGCCTCACTGATTCAATATATTCCTGACCTCCGCTAGACTGATTCAATAGATTCCTTTTTATTGTTCTTACATATTTAGCTACCATGTAATGCTTCCTCATCTGTTGTTTCTAAGTTGGTCAGTTCCGTTCACTCACTAATTGCCTCACTTATCACTTTCTCAGGAAAAGCCCTTGTGGGTATGGCAGAGGTTGAAGCGGCCATTCAGGAAATGTTCCAGGCACCTCATATTCAAGTGAGTTGAAAACTATGTGCATGCTTTTCAATTCATTAACACTTAATGCATCTCCTTCACATTTATAGTTGTTTGACAGTAGAAAAATGTACGTGTAGTGTATTTAATATACTACTATACAATGTTTTCTTTTTCGAGCCAGGTTATTTATTCAACGCATCTTCTTTTCCTATATGCAGGTAATGAAAAGTTGTTCAAAATTAAGTAAAATTTTCTTAACAGCTATGGTGCACGAACTCTACAAAACGGGGATGGGTGAAACCAACTTTGAACAGGTGCGATATGTCTAGCTTTTTCCTGTTTGCTGAGTAGAAATCCGATAATCCATCACCTCCTTTCTGGTTTTTGTACATAATACCTATGTTCTGAAGCAGAAATAAAAGTCAGTATTTTATTATTGTGTTTCTGTAATCTGCAGTTGGCAGCGACTATTTCAAGTCTCTGTGCAAGCAATGGTGAGACATTTCCTGGTTGGGATACACTCTTGAAAATTGGGTAAGCCACGGTTCACCACCATTTTCTCTGGATATTACACGACGGGCTTAGGAATTAATTACTATATATGTTCACTTCAGGCCAAATCACTTGTTTCTACTATTGCACTGTCAATTTACAATATCTGTTCACTTTGGATCTATTTTATTGCACTGTCAATATTCGTCCTGCAATACCAATCCAAAACCGTTCAGTCTAATTCTATAATCTTAGTTTCTTTGAGGTGGGATTGGCGAATGATTCCGTGGTTTTTCTCTTTTTTTTTGGCACAGGTGTAAGCTCGGTGAATGCAGGATTCTTCTATGTGAATCAGGAGCTAGACATAGGCTGCAAAAGTTGCAGCTGAATTTTCCAAGGTTAGTTTCTATATTAATTTCCGATAATCTGATTAATTCTCGATTAATCCCCATAAAGTCTTTTCCGTCCGATTAGCTTCTAGCGTTTTTCACAACACTGATGTCTAGGCAATTAGCTTGATGCATTCTGATATTGCTTTTTTTTAAAACTTTGGGCAGTGATGATGTATCATTTGCACTGAAAGATAGCATGGAGCTGCCTTGGTTGGCCAAGTATCTTTAAATTCATTATCTGGACAATCACACCCAATTTTTCATTTTATTTTCTCTTCATAGCCTCCTACAACTCAAAGCTTGTACTTCTGTTTTGTTGTTGTAATTTCTATTTGTTGTCATTGTAATTTTCATTATTTGATCAACAGTCACATTGAGAGATCTTGTTTATTACATCAAAATGAACTTATACAATAATCTACATGCTGCTTATATATGTATCTCTATTTTAAGGTCAGACAAAATGATTTTGTATTGCATATAGGTACTCAATAACACTTATATTAAGGGAAAATTGCATAATGTACCAAAGTGAATTGTCCATGCTGGTGATATTATCATCATTAGAACAATCTCACTCGTATCCATCAACTCAAAGAGCACTTATAATTCAATACAAAAGATCTGGGCAGGCTCAAATACTTTCTCAGCTTGAAAGTAGTTCAACCAACAATCTCACTAGTATCCATCAACTTAAAGAGCACTTAGATCAACAATTCAACACAAAAGATCAGGGCAGGCTCAAATACTTTCTCAGCTTGAAAGTAGTTCAACCCCCTCCAACATATCTTAAGCTGGGGAGCTATGCCAAGATAATGAACAATATCGTTGCCTCATAAAGAGACGGTTGCATCTCACCATCGCTCACCCAAATATAAGCTATACGGCAAACTTAGCCAATTCATGCATGCTCCCCGTTAGTCGCATCTTGATTTTGACTTTAACATCATACACTACATTAAGTAGAGTTTAGGACGAGGAATCTTGCTCCCCTCTCACAAGTCCCTTTCATCAAAGTTTACTGTGATGCTGATTGGGCGACTTGTCCAGATACACGCGAATCCACTACCGGATGCATACTTTTTCTTCTGTCTTTCCCGATTTTGTAACGGTTTAATATGCATACTGTTGTTTCATATTCTTCAGTTGAGGCAGAATATCGAGTTACGAAATCCACTAGCCGAGAGATCGTCTGGCTTTATCAACTTCTTTCCGATCTTCAGGCTCCTCAACTTGAGCTAGTGCCCACTATTATGTGATAATCATGCAAGCATCCACGTTGCCTCGAAACCTGTATTCTTCGAGCACACAAAACATATAGAGATTGATTGTCATTTTGTTCACAATTATTTTTGGACATTAATGCTTCGTCCTAAGCCAAACACCGTTTCCATGATCTCTTTAGTAAGTTGAGCACAACAATCGGCGTTCATCTATTTCTCGTAGTTATTAAGAAACTATCCCATGATATTGTTTCCTTTTCCACGTATGATTCACGAATAATATTCATTTTTTCATTGATGTGGGTTGTTCACTCTTAGGGTGTCATGTTTATTAAACTTGATATCAATCATGAGAGTGAGTTATGTTTCAGCAATTGTACTTACATTACTTTAGAGGGGTAAAAATAAGATCAAATCAACCATGGTTCTGAGTTTTAAAAATGAAAATTGAATGATTCTCTTAAATTTAAAACTGAAACCGAATTATTAACTACGATTTTCAGATTTAGGTCCGGTTTAGATCCTGGTTCAGGACCAGTCCTGGGCCCAAATGCCTACACCTAAGAGAACCAGGGGAATTAACTATGCAAATTGACTGTGGACAACAATTAACTATTGTTGTCCTCAAAAGTGAGAAACTGTGCAACTAACTTCACGACACTTGCACCATAACAATCTAAACATATATATCAAGGCACCGAAAAAACCCATAAAAATCTAAAAATAAACAGGAACACCAAAAAGAGAATCATCCAAACATGAATCAGAGCACCAAAAATACTGCATCTGGATTTGTTCTTTCAGCAACAAAATCTGGACAATCAGAATATGCAAAACTACATCATCAACCATTGGACTGACTAAGCCTAAAGGGATGTGATTGTGATTCTCTCTTGTGGCGACCGTGCGCCAATCAGGTAAGGATCCACACTAAGCTTGCTGCGTGAATGACGACGTTTTCTGCCATAAAGGCCTGCCTAGTATGGCGCTTCCGTGAACGGAAAGGTACGCTGCATTTAACCTACAAGCAATAGCCAAGCATTTGGAATGAGCAGGTATACTAAGAGCCGTAAACACGGAGAATCCGAAATTGTGTAGCAAGTTTGAGGAAAGTAGAGTACTTGTCAACATCGGGTGTAGCCAAGGGATCGTACAACTCTTCCCTCATTTCTGCGCCCGGGACACCGGCCGCTGCTGCTGTCATATCCTGAACGCCTTCAACCTGAAAACGAATAGCTCGTGTATAGTCAAATTTGTAGTGGGATGATGATCGTATCGCGTGGAACGGGCTGACACGGAAAAAAAGGTGGAAGGGGAGCAGGGCATGAAATCAGGACAAGGAGGTATGCAAATGACGGGAGGGCCTAAAAAGGGCGGCCCAAGGCACAAGGGGTGAGGGTAATTTATCGGTATTCTGAAAAACACTAGGCACCAATCAGGGTCAGAGTGGCTTCTGGGCAGTGTTCTAAGAAACGCTAAGCGCTACTCGGGCGGAGAGGGTCTGTTGAGGACTAATTGGAAAATAAATCAAATTGAAGGTCACCTAACCATTGCTTGATGAGAAAGCCTAAACAAGTATTTTCGGTTGTGCCAAATTTTGCCCTCTAGTTCCTAAGGTCACATTCACAAAACAACAACTTTACCACTGTGACAAAGCCCACACAAAGCATAAACAACCCCAAATAATGCAAGCACACAACTCGAACAAAATGAACAATGGCGACTCCTAATATATATTCCGCACACCAGAATAGATTCAAAAACAGTCTTTTACATATTTAGAAACTTTCCGATATTATATTGGCTGCTATAGCCTCCGGTTGTAACTCAGAAGACTAGTGAAGAGCATATTACCTGTTGGGGGTACTGGGCGTAACCGGCATAAGCTCCATATCCATATAGTGAAGGATCTTGGGCAGCCCCATAAGCATAGGCGTCATAACCTTGTCCATAACCATAATAGGCGCTCCATTGGTTTGGATCTACCTGCTGATTCCAGGCTGGTGTGTCCTGCAACGAGGGAGTTTCAGTATCAGCATTTAGTCAAACTATGTGAAAATATAAATAACCCAACAAGACTGGCTCAAGATATTATATTCACAACAGCTCCGAACACCCTTTGTTAACACCCTTTGTTAATGTGTTAAGTTATGTGAAGAACTTTTCTTGAGATTTGATAATACTCAGTCCCGCTTTGTGTCAGCCTCTACTTACATCTATCCTTGTAAAGAAGGAACGTACTAATTAAGGAGTTTTGAGAACTCGGGGATAAACTGGCAAAACTCATTTTGTAATAAATAAATATTAGATATACATATATTCATATAAAATTCACATGAAAGACAAAAATTACAATATTTTAGTACAATAAAATATTTACATACCACTTTAAAAGCTCAAACAAAAACACAAATTATAGAACAATTTCAAATCATAGGTAAAATATAAAAATAAAATTTGACCAACTTCGATCGAGTAAGAACTTGGTAAATATTAAACTACCAAGAACGAGTCTTAAAACGGCCCAAAACTCGGTCAATTCGATTTTACCGAATTCTCGGGGAGAAATCGGGACTTTCATAACAGTGGAAAATACCTGTTTAGCTGTTGGGCTTTTACCCCATGAGATGCGGACTACTTGTTGACCGATTGTACTTCCCTGCATCCTTTGGATGGCTTCCTCGGCAGATGCTCTGTATAATAAAGTAATAACAGAAGTTACGACCCCGAAGTATGATTAAGGAAGGGAGATAAAAACAAAAACTTGATAGATACATGTAACAATGTCAAGAAAAATTAAGTTACTTTTTTCAGGTTTAGATTTCATCTTTCCGAATTCACGCAAGCAATTCTTGTCTTAGTGCAATGAAGGATATCCTAAATAACAGAGCTCGTAAACATAATACTCCCTCCGTCCCAAAATGAGTGTCCTAATTCCAATGTTCTAAAAAACACCAGGCACTAGTCGGGCAAATAGGGTCTCTAGGGTTTAATCGGGAACTAATCGGACTAGCCGGGGATTTTTAGAGCTTTGCCTAATTCCCCTATTTAGATGGTATCCACTTTCCTTCTTAGCAAAGCTCTACTAATCCTTACATCAAAAAGTGCCAAGTCATGGGAGGATATGACAATAAGCAAGAGCAGGGACATTTTCATGAAATTATCAGGGAAATGAAGCAAAATTGTGTGTTGAACAAACCTAGTTCCGAACTGTATAAAACCACATCCTTTGCCAGCAGGAATCTTCACATAGACAATGTCCCCGAACTGCGAAAAGAATTGCCTCAACTCTTCTTCTGTGACGTTTGGATCCAAATTGCCGATAAATATCTGCATTGAAAAAAGTAAGTAAAGGAAGGAAAAATAAATGAAACATAAGATCCCAAAAATCTAGGATAAGACTTACTGTTGTGTTATTAATATCATTATCAGCTTGAAGCACTGGCGGAGTAGCATATGCTTGCACAGGATATAACGCTGCAAACATTTGAAAATAAAGTCACGCTCGTGAAATTTACGACATTGAAGCAATCGGGAAATAAAGCACTAACTGTGAACATGATGGTTCTATCACTGGTAACTATATGAACACTACCTTTTGGTGCAGCAGCATACGGCTGTTGGAGACCAGTGGGCTTCTTTGGTGTTGCTGCACTGATACGCATCGGCCTGGTTGAGCAATAGACACCGTTCATTTCAGTCATAGCTCGGTTCCTTTCTGCTTCGTCGGAAAATTTAACGAATCCATATCCCTTTGAACGCCCGGTACTTGGATCAGTCACTACCTTTGCTCCTCTAACTGATAGATATTGAGTTCGGAAAGTCTCTTGTAAGAGATAATCCGTGACATCAGGTGCCAAATCCCCTACAAAAATAGAATGCTCGGGACCTGCATCAGGCCGTCTTTCCCCAACTCCAAAGGAAGCCCAATTCAATCTGAAAGTTAGTTCAGTTCCAGGCATTTGTGTTCCATTGTACGACTGCAATACTCTTTCAGCTGCCGCGTGCGAATTAAACTCCACAAACCCATAACCCTCAGGCTGGCCAGTGATTTTATTACGTATTATCTTTATCGAAATCACCTGCACGAAGTAGAGCAGTCTACTTTATTTCTTCCAACTTCAATTAACCAAGTGCTCAATAATTTGCCAATTTTTGCTACATAACCAAATGCTACATAAACTTGCATCTAAAAACAAACACCACACCATTTTAAAATAAATTCATCATATTCAAAGTCTCGTGCCCTCATAGAAGTTGAGGGTAACTCACCTATGCATCATATCCAATCATTATTTTAAAGATGGTTTAATTGACGCGTTAACATTTCTTCATCTCACACGGAACCCCCAAGAACATATTTAATGATATTCACGTTCACAAAATCGTAATCGGGCAAAGAACGCAGAACTAATTTTCATCCACGCTGAATTCCAAAAAAAAACTAATAGAAACCAAGCATACGATAAGCAACAAAGCATCATTTTCCATAGATGTCTACACAACGGACAACTCCAACATATATGTACGTATCAATAGCTATTAACACTCATGCACAAAACATGAAATCTTCAAAGGTGTAAAAATTGACAAACCTATCATTACACACCACTAGAAAAGGCCAAGCTATCAAATAGAGCTTTAATTCACTCAAAGTGGACAAGCAACACTCAATCCACCCATCAAACATACAAAAAACCAGTATAGAAACAAATGGGTACAAAAATGAGATATTCAACATACAGATTGCAACTTCAAAACACGTAAAACCCTAGACAGCCTGTTCACTTCCTAAATTCAGAATCACGCCAACCCAACTCAATAAACCTAACACAGTCATGTCCACACATACAATTACTCACAAATTCCCAGTAAAGACTATGACAAACATCACTTTTACGAAAACTTAAGCAGCGCAGCATCATTTTCCATAAATGTCTACACAATGAACTCCAACATACATGTACTATAAATGCATATATTTTTACACGGGTTACAAATATGCAAGCAATAGCTACACAAAACATGAAATCTTCACATGTGTAACGATTGACAAACTCCGTCATTACATATCAAATAGAGCTCCAATTCACTCAAAGCGCACAAGCAACACTCAATCCACTCATCAAACATACAAAACCCCAGTAAAGAAACATATGGAAACAAAAATGCAATACTCAACACACAGATTGCAACTTCAAAACACCCAGAGGAACATGTAAAACCCTAAACACCGAATTCACTTCCTATATCCAAAACCATACAAACCCAACTCAATAAACCTAACACAGTCATGTCCCCACATACAATTACTCACAAATTCCCAGTAATGCCCATGAAAAAACATCAATTTCACGAAAATTCAAGCACCCAGTAGAGAGAGAGACCTCGCCGGTGTGAGCGAAGCAGCTGGTGAGGTAGTTCTCGTCGACCCAATACTGCAAATCGCCGATCCAGAGGGTCTTCACCTCCTCCAGAGTCATGGGCTGGTGGTACGGAGGAGCAGACATCATCGCCGTCGATGCTAAGCTAAGAACTCGCCGTCAAGTTTCTGCTCTGCTTTCTCGAACCAGCTGCGAAGAATTAGTGTGCTCTGTATCGATTTCGGTCTGGGAGACGACGACGTATTCGGTTTCTCCCCAAAACGACGCCGTACCTTTACGGTGAAGCCGTGAAGGGAATGGAAAAATAAGGAAGGAAAATTGCAAAAACTAATTTATTATTATTATTTTTGAAGGTAAAATTGCAAAAACTAATGGTTTAAATTAGAATTGTTTTTAACGTTTTTTTTTGCATGTCACAAATATTAAATATTACACATCGAAATTTTTTGTTCAATTGAATATAAAGAGATAAATTGTTTAAAATAATATCAAGAGATAATGATACTTTGTTACACTCAACGATCGCGAAATGACATTTTCATACCTTAATTATTTTTTTCTCTTTTTAGTATTCTGACAATTTTTTTTGTGACAATCTACCTATAAAATGCCTAAAATATCTCTGAATTAATGAATCATAATTGAATTGGTTCAATTTGGTTTAAAAACTCAAAATTGAACTGGTTCAAATTATTACAAAATTTTAAAATTAAAATTGGTGAAATTACATTGTTGTCCCCTTCTTCAATTTTTTTAATTGACAATAATTGAAGACATCCTACAATTATAATGGTGGCTCTAACTGTTGCTCGGTTGTAAAGAAGAGGGAGATAGGCGAGAGGAGCAAGAGGTTGAAGAAGAGGACAACAATGTAATTTAACCAATTTTAATTATAATTTTTTGTAATTAAATTGAACCGGTTCAATTTTGGATTTTTAAACCAAATTGAACCAATTCAATTATGATTCTTTAATCCAGGGGTATTTTAGGCATTATATGCATTTTATAGGTAGGTTGTCATATAAAAATTGTTAGGGTACTAAAAAAAAGAGAAAACTAGTTAGGGTATGAAAGTGTCATTTCGCGATAATTAGGTGTAACAAAGTGTCATTATCCCTAATATAAATTAAAATTGTAAAAATCGTTGATTCATCAGGTTACTCCTGACTAGTCTTCGATTAATTTCTTATTAGTTTTAAAAATCTCTCTCTACCTGACTAGCGCATTTTGTTTTTTACAACCCTGCCCTTAGTAACTATTTTGAACCATGTTTCTTATAAAGTTGTGATGTTGAGAATGCGTATACACATGTTGATTCTGAACTCGTCTATATCTGAAGTGTTAAGAATACTCTCTCTCTCTCTTGCAAGTGACACTTATTTCTTTTCATGCCCGGCCTTTTGCTTCAACATGCATAACACTGATATGTTATCTCCATCTACACTCTTCCATGACATCCTATTCCAAGCAAAACACTCACGGTCCATGTGCGCGTAACGCAAATTCTCAATCAGACATGCATGTGAGGGAAGTGTGTGCAAGACCTACATTAAAAAAAGAAAAAAAAAATGACAGTTTATTAATAAAAATGTCAATCCTCATTGTACCACCCTAACTATTTTTTTGTAAAGTTCTCATTTTTCCATTTTGTTAAAATCATTAAATTTTATTGTTAATATCATATAAAATGATTATTTTACCTCCATTTTTTTTTAATTAAATTTATGTTATTAGGATAAGTGGGTTCTTTCTAGTGGTGCACTCTCTCTAAATAGACTTCCTCTAAGAGACTAACTTAAATGACAATTTAAATTCTTAACCTATAAACTCAATTTTTAGGTGGGTTAGTGTTTAACATCTTTAACCCACAATCCCATTTTCTACGTATTTGTTGCTGCAAAAATCACTAGGATTCTTTGTTGGTGACATTTCATACAAAGGGCAAGTTCGGAAACCTTCGACATCAAGACACATCCAACGGCCCATAAAACCTCTGTTGGCAACAGAATTCCTTAACAATCTCGAAAAAGACCGATGATGAGAGGAAGAAAGTACTGTAGGTCAAGATGTAACTTTGTAAGCAAACACAAATTGGATTGAAGAATTGTTGATAAGCATATGTATAGGCATTTGAAGCCAAATTATAGTTTGTGTTATTGTGAAAAAGAATAATGATGATTGGTTTGGTTGTTTGGTTAACCGACCGGTTTTACATTTCATAACTATAATTTAAACCGTTAATTTTTGGTTTGGTATAAATCGAACAGTCATAAAGTTGTTCATGATTTTAGGACTGGACCAGTTTATACGATTTCAAATTTTGGAGAACTGTACCCAAGACTAAAGTTAATGGATGACCGAAATAGAATCGTTATCCACGATTCTCAGTTTTTCAATTTTTGTTCAGCCTGATCCTCTATTCAAACCCTGTTCAATACTCAAAATGAACACCTTTAATAGTTGATAATTTAGTCAGAGCGACGTCGTTCTCAAAATGAACACCTCTCTCTTATTTACTCATTATGTTTAGGAGGGTTTGGTTTTAAATTTCCATCCCATGTACTCGATAAAGTTTGAACCCACACACATTTTATAAAAAGTGTGTGACTCTTAAGTAATCTTACATACTGCCAAAAAATTATTAATGTACTTTCTCGTTTATTGAAAAATGATTCATGTCGTATATTCGCAAGTCTCCATATTTAAAAAGTTGAGTAAGTTAGAGAATTATTTAAAAGATGATTTTCTTATGTCGGTATAAACAATCAGTAAATATACGTTGATTATTAATCTCTCTCCGATTCTCAATAACACGATACTTAATCATCTCCTATAACATAAAATATATTGTAACACATGTCAAATCAATATGATAATGTATAGCTTTATTAATTTCTTTTTATTTTCAGAAAAAATTGCAAAATGTGGACACCACCTCACAATGCCTCTACTCTTTCAAGTCATCATGCCCCTACTCTCTCTAAATCACTATGCCCTTGATTTTGGGGATTGATAGCGTGTGAATGTGTTTTTGCATTAAATGCAAGACATAATGATATATGTATAAATATGTGGAATTGACAATGAGAAAAACTTACTTCATCCGAGAGCAAAATTCTCTCTCATTTTCACTTGTAATTTCTCATTCAATTATCTATTTCTTACTTTAAAGTCTTGCTTGGTTAATTAGTGTTAGTTGCTTTTAACACTCACGTTTAACACCATTTTTCACAGCACGAATAGCTCAGTTATCGTAATTTTAAATTCCTAACTAAATTATGTTTAATTCTTGCTTTTATGTTTATTTCGTAAATTTACTTATGCTTATTATATATCTATAAGTATGCTCTGTGATCGCCAATTTTGAATTGGATCTTTCATATCAGAAATGTATCTGTTATAATTATACTTGTTATATATTTATGTATAATGTTTTGTAACCCGAAGTTTACAAAACTAAAGGCATTTTGAACCCGAAG